>LBNU01001341.1:0-12528 GCA_014162995.1 Artemisia annua
ATTTTAAACGGTAACGTATTCACCCCCCCTTCTACGTTTTCACAATGTCAATTAAAAAAAATTAGAATAGTTAAATAATAAAATTATTAAAATTAGTGACATGAAATTTTACGAAATGTCACATCCTCTAACCTTCTATGACCACAAAGATACCCTCAACTACCTTCCCAAACACCATAAGACCAACGTCCTCACCGAAGCTCAAGTCAAAATCTTTAGGGCGCTAGAAAAACGCTATGTTCATGAGGGTAGAACCATTGTCCCATCCTTCATAGAAAACACTACCATTCGCCAAGACCTTGCCACCATAAACTTTGATTGTCTTCTCAACATTGATGAGCCAATATGTCCTAGATTCATCCTAGAATTCTATGCATCCATTACTCTCCACACCAATGATGATGGACTCATGAACTTAAGCTTTAGGGTCAACCAAACATAATTCAACATGCCTCTCAATCAATTTGCTCAAGTACTTGGTATTCCAAATAGGGGTACATGCATCTACTCGGACAAATGGTCCCTCTCAATCCTTGAAAAAATGGATGATCGTCTTCACCCGTACAACACTCCTCTAGTTAACAAGGAAATCATCCGAGAGCACCTTTTCAATCCTAGAACTTCGGGAAGTAGGATTAATCGAGCGGGTAATGAAATTGACCGTGACCCTTTAGGTATGGAACTTAATGAACTCAAATCTCAATTTCACAAATTGGAGGAAGTGCTTAGGGCTAATGTGATAAGCTCAATAGGAAACCGTGACCACATCAATGCTTGCCTTTGCTACATGCTTTATAGCATTTCAACTCGTTAACCTTTTAATTTGGCCTACCATATAGCCAAAAAGATGGCGGACATACCCGTGCAAGGCAAAACCGCTCTTCCTTATGGAATGCTCCTCACTCGCCTCTTTAGGGCCTTTGCTCCCATTCCTCCCAATGCAAAAGGGTTCTGTCCCAACTATAGTCTCATTCCCCAGATCTTTGTACCTTTAAGTGATTATAGAGTAGCTAAGACTCAAGGGAAACGACCTCATCCTCCCACTTCCTCATCATCATCATCTATGAGCGACGAAGATGGACTTCCAAACTCAAGGCTTCCTCCTCTTGAATACCATCAACAACTACCACAACTTGCAAACGAATCGGAGGAGTTCAAGCAAACAAAGGGGATGTTCAAGTGTTTAGGAAGGTTCCTTACAAAGATCAACAAGAAGCTTANCACCATATCACTCAAGCTTCACCCATTGGGTTGACTTCCTTGATTTGACATCCCTCTTTAACACTTCCAAATGATTTGTTTCAGCCATTTATCTATGGTTTAACATCAAATCCAAACACAACTTTCTATGATCCTTGACTTCTATAAATTACCACCACAAAGATCATCAAATCTCACACCTTCACTATCTTTTCTATCATCCTTAATACTCAATCTCAGCCAAAATGACTAAGTCAAACACATCCTCACCGCCATCAAAACCACCTAGGAGAACCGCAAGAATAAGTTTCAAGCCTTGTTGCTTTGTCAAACTAGCATCATCATCATCCGACTCTTCACCTTTCACCATCTCATCTCCAATCCGAGATGAAAACTTCCTAAGTCTCACCACACCAACACCTTCAAACAAAGTCAACATCTCAACTCCACCACCAACTAAGACACCTATTGCAACCACACCACCTCCGGCACCATTTCCACTATCTAAATCACCATCACCACCAAAGTTACCCAAACTAGAACCAATGGAACTCTTTGCAACTCCACCAACTTCACCTCACCCATTCTTGAGAAACTCTAGATGATTTGCCACCAAGAACAACAAATCCACCACCTCTTCCATCTTTTGGCTCCATTGAAAGACTAGCCAAACAACCCTCAAGTGACCCACAAGATGAAGGTTATCACCCACAACCACTACTATTTCATCCACAATTCATGGGCCGCTCTATGGTGAACCAACTCATGCTCAAAATGTCCCACCACCACCTTCCACATCTCAATCCTTTTTCCCAACATATGAGGAAATTGAGGAATCTTTGTGGAGTAATCGTCCAAACACCCAACCAAGTCAGGAAGCCTTCACCTCCAATCTCCTAAATGAAATGAACAATGCCTTGTCCTTCAAACACTTGATAGGAGCCCACATCAAAGAAACCATCCAACTACAAAAAGCATTGTACTCTTCCACCACCAACATTCCACGACCACACACCTTTCAAGCCCATGAGACTCAACCAAGCAATCCACCACCACCAACAAATGAAATTCCTCTTCCACCTAACTTTCCCCGCCATGATTGCGGACATTGTGAAAGAACCGCTCACATAAGTGAACGGTGTCAAAAGGACATCCGTGAACTTCAAGATTAAATGAGGTTCATCCTCAACCGCATCCTAGAGCGCTTGAACACCATCTCTCATCCTCCGCAACCATAGGAAGAAGCTTGATTTCTAACTACAAGCTAGAACATCATAGGACCTTCCTTTATAACGTTGTTTCCTTTTTCTTTTTATTTTTCATTTATGTTGAGAAGTATTTATCAACTTCTTGTCCCACTATTTTGACTAAGGTCAAAATAATTTTTACTTGAATGATAATGATCTTCTCTAAGTGGTGCATTGTCTTTATATATTGTGAGTTGTAACTTATCTTTTGCATATGTATTTTCCACTAACTCTTTGTCTTGTAGCACTCAAAATCTATGCATTACCTTCTTGGCACCCCAACAAGGGGGAGTATTGTCCAAGGGGGAGCTTTTGAAAGTTCGGGCTACATCATACTCCGCATTCGCTTCTCTTCTTTTTGTTTTGACAAAAAGGGGGAGAAAGTATATCTCTAGCAACTAGTAACAAATGTTACAAATGGTCTTAGCTACACAATTTAAATGGCCAATACATTACATACAAACTTCTACTAAAATTGGTTAAAAGACTTATACTCTTTTTAATCACAACTAGTAACAAAATTTTGGTTTCTCAAAAAGCTTGCCATTAAAAAGAAACTAAAATGTTGCATAAAACAAGTTGGCTACAAATGATTAAAAGATTTATACTCTATTTTTCCTAGTTGCTAAAATATAAATTTTTTGTTTTGTCCTCAACAAAAAGGGGGAGATTGTTAATACAAATATCATCCGAAAGACGTTATTTATATTTTACAATCTTTGCCGTATTTTGTTAACAACAAAATATAAAGTTATATATTACATCATGTATTGCATCATGATCTTTGGATCATGATCTTTTACATATAATGTCACAAGACCTTTTCAAAACATCACTTAGCTAAACATTTGCATTATACACTAGTTTAAACATAAATAGAAAGTTATATATTACATCATGTATTGCATCATGATCTTTGGAAGATTGTATGATCTTTGGAAGATTTGATGAAGATATTGTTTAGCTTGCTACTCAATGTATCAAGGAAAGATAAGGCAATATCTTGGCTAGATTTGGAAGAAACTATGGAGGATTTTTTTCAGAGTTTGGCGAAACCAAACTCCAACACGGATGGAACCAATCATTTGGTTCCGCCCAATCCGTCGCCTACTGTGGTTGTTTTTCTATAAATAGCAGGCCATCCCAAGTTGTTTCTTCATCACTTACAATCATACATTATCATACATACTCTCATTACGTATGTCAAGCTCTATTTTTTTGTTCAAGTTTCTTAAGTAATTATTCTTAGGGTTTTTAGTATTTTAGGTATAACATAACACCGTTTAGGCCATCATAATTCAGAAGTATAAGACTCCTCACATGAAGCTCCATACTATTGTATTATGTTATCAACATAATACCGTTCGGGCCATCATAATTCAAAAGTTAATACTCCTCACATGAAGCTCCTTACTATTGAGTTATGTATTTATTTAGAGTTTAGTTATAACATAACACCGTTCGGGCCATCATAATTCAGAAGTACATGCAATAATCGTTTGAGGAGCCAGAGCACTTTAAATCGTAAACCCAGCAAACTCATCAAAACGAAATATCCACATAATACTCCTCACATGAAGCTCCCTAGTATTGTGTTAAGCTTCTAACTTTAATATTTTTACTTTATACCCTTATAGTTTAACATATTTACAAAAGCTACCCTAGACTTATAATACTTATATTATTTATATTTATAACTATCTAATCTTGACACAATTAGTCTCTATACTTCTATATTTTGGGAAAATGGTAGAAATGACCCTTGGACAGTTTTCAAAATTTACCATTTATACCCTTAACTTTATAACTTTTGCAAAACTAGTCCTTTTAAGTTTATAACTTTTTAACTTTTTATCCTAAGGTTCTGTAACTTTGCAAAAAGGGTCCGTATAATTATAACTTCTAAAAAAAGTAAAAATAGTCCCCAGACTTTATATTTTTATAAATTTACCATATATACCCCTATGCATGGAAAACTTTGCAAAACTAGTCCTAATTCCATGCAAACTATATTTTTATGAAACAAAAAGGTTTCCTAGCTTATGTTTAACTAATATTAGCTTATCTAAGTTACTTAAACTAGCTTATAGCTTAATATAAGGGATTATAGCATATAATTAGGGTTTAGTGCATATTTACGGTTTTAAAAAGAAAAGTTCTAGTTTTTAGTGATCAAGGCTTAAGCAAGGGTCCTAATGGGATCTAAGGCAACCTAATACTATCCTAGGACTGAACTAAAGCTAAAGAAACTAGATTAGAAGCTTACGTGACCAAAGGGAGGGCTAACGAGGATTTTAGGATTTTAGCGATGGGAAAAAAACTTGACAAGGGTCCTTGGCTTGCTTTGCTCGACTCCTAGGCCTACTATAGCTTGAGTACTATTACTAGGTACATAAGTTTTGAGGTGAAGAAGAGAAATGGTGTGCCTTTGAAATGAAGAGGGGTACGAGCTATTTATAGGGTACGTTAGGAGTAAAGAGCAAGAAAGGGAAGGAGGAGGTGTCGAGGGGGAGGGAGGTGACTCATGCAAGCTAGTAGCTGACTAACCTAAGCTACATGATGACTATGGTGGGCTATGAGGCAGTTTTAGGGTTTGTGTGGTGGTTATGTAGCCGCAGGGAGAAGAAGGTGATAAGGAGGTGATTCACCTCCTTTCTTGGGTGTTTGTAAGGTGCTAGGGTGTGTGCTAGGTCTAGGGAAGGTGCTAGGGTGCTTGGTTGCTAGTTTATAGGTGCTTAAGTAGCTTAGTTTCAAGGTTTAGGTTCATTTTTATCCTAGTTTTACCTAGAGAGAGTTTAGGGTTTAGTGCCTAGGTTAGGGTCCTATGAGTGTCTAATGACGAATCCTAAGTCCTAAGAGGCTTATACTAAGTGGTGGTAGCTTATGGAAAAGATTTGGGAAGGTTTGACCTAGTTTCTGGGAAGTTATAACCTGGTTATGGTTTTGTGCTTAAGGAACTTGTACCTAAGCTCTAAGGGATTGTACTAGGGTCTAAGGGTGCTAAGATATCCTATTATGCCTAAGGTAACTTATACATAAGCCTTGAACACTTTCAAACTAGTTTAGATAAGCATTTAGGGTTTTGTAAACACATAGACCTAATTAGGGTTTATTAGGGTTTTGTAATGAGTTTAGTGTGTTAGATTGATAGATTACTTATTGTGGTGTTGTTGTGATCTTATGCTTGGAATACCAAGGGTTTATAGGATGTGTGTGTGATCTTATTTGACTTGTATGGATACGTGATCTTATTTGACTTATTGTGGTGTTGTTGTGATCTTATTTGACTTGTATGGATACGTGAGTAGGTCTAGAGAGTCATGTAAGTAATGAATGCACATAAAAAGCAAAAAGATACCTGTGAAATACCTACTATAGGTATTTGTAATGGGAATGACAGTGGTGAGATTTTGTGTGTTGTTATAGTCTTACCCCTTAGAAGAAATCTTGTCCCGAGATTTTGATGAACGTAGGAGTAGGGAAAGAATGAGTCGAGAAAGATAAAAGGAAAGAAGAGAGTTGTACAGGCGGAGTAGGAAATGTTTGTACATGTGCCAGATACTTGAACTCATTTATTTATATCTCATTACTCACAAGTAAAGGCGTCCCAATTCTTGTAAGCAAGAGCTTATAAATTTATGATCCATTCGATTTATAACTTTCTTCTTAAAATGAAAGAGCGTCCTAATTCATTTTAATAGAATAGTAATCTTAAATCGTCCTTAAGTACTATCGGCGGAAAGGCGGAAAATGTGGTCCACATTTAAGGAAATATGGTCCAAGAACGTTTTGAAGATAAGTTCAAGTCTTGATGGAAACGAGTTCTAGTCATGGTGGAGACAAGTAGTAACCATGGTAGAGGCAAGTAGTAGCCATAGTAGAGATAAGTTCTAGCCACGGTAGAGACAAGTTCTAGCCATGGTAGGGACAAGTCCAAGCCATGATGGAGACAAGTTTAAGCCATGGTGGATACAAGTTCAAGCCATGTTGACCATTTCTAGAGTCTCCCTGTTTAGCAACTAGTCACCTGGTAGTCTCCCAGGTTATGGCTAGAGTAACGGACGTCAACTATCTCATTCTTGTAACTTTTGCAAGGCGAGATACTATAATATCATAGTCGAACATAACGAGGATTAAAGTTCGGCATAGATATTCTTACAAGATCTAACTAATAGAATCTTGCGATATGACGAGAAATACAAGTTCTAACTTTTAGAACGTTGTAGGACGGGGTAGGGAGAGAATATAGAGTAGGAAAAATAGAGTGAAAAATGACGGAGGAACGAAAGGATGAAAGAAAATGGGAGGATGGATGAAAAAGTAGGAAGAAGTGGGGAGGAAGAAGGAAAGGCAAGGGATAAAATAAGATAGTATGAAGGAGTGAGGGATAACGAAGGAGTGGGTTTAAACGGAAGAGTAGGATTAAACGGTAGAGTAGGAAGGCAGGAGAGTAAGATTTGAAATGGGTGGATGGGAAAAAGAGCGGGAGAATGAGAATTTGAATGGAAAGATGAGAAAAAAAGTCAGAGGATAAGATTAACCGGGAGAGAAAGAGCATAGGATACTTGAGAGATAGTATCCTAATGGAATTTAAGATTTACTAGATTCCTTCAAAATTTGTTTTCCCCTTAAGGTTCTTCTAGTTTTCCTAACTCAAGTAGAGGGTTCTAAACTGGGAGAAGGTTTAGGTGGTTTCTTTCCTAAGGGTTTACTAGGAGTATCCTTATTCTTAGGCAAAGTTTCGGGTTTCCTCTTTTGTCCTAAGTTGTCTATTATTACTAGTATCACTATTATTATAAGTATTACTATTCCTAGGTACTTGAAACCGGATAAAGTAACATCCATAGTTTCTTCTAAGTGGAATTCCTAATTTGTTACTATAAATTGTCAAATCCTAAGAAACTAAGTATAGGTGGACTAAAATCCTTAAATGTCTTATTCCTAGTTATGACTTAGTAACCTCAATTTCTAAGTCTGGGTTATTAATTCTTAGGGTAGGATCGGGATATCCTAATGGTGTATCATTCCTAGGTATTTCTAAATCCTTAAAATTAGGTAGAAAATTCTATTATGGTCCTAATACCTCATAAGTATTCCAACCCTGTTACTAGGCTAAGTTCTAAAGGCTTAAGGTTCTAGGTCCTAAAGGCTAGGTATTAAAGACTTAGGGTTCTAAGTTCTATAGGCTTGTTCCTTATATCTATTCTAATGTCCTTGATAACAAGTAGGATTCTTATCTTAATTTAAATCCTATAGAGGTATCTTCCTAGTCTATAGATTTTTCCTTAGTTTGGTTTCTAATTTCAAAATTTCCGTATTTCCTATTTCCTTAATAATTTTCTTCAAGGTATTCTATACTTAGGCTTATGTTTTCTACGGATATCCTAAAGTCATTTCTAATCTTAACTATGGGAATCCTAAAGAGTATGGTTCGGGTTTTACTAAGAGGGGAGGGGAAAACTAACTCGGGAATCATAGTAATCTAAGGAAGTAAAAAGGGAAAGATAGGAATATGCTTGTATATGACTATCATATACATGCATATGAGATAGTTAGGGGTAGATTCTCTAACTAGGGGAAAGATAGTTTAAGAAAGCTAAGGAAGTAGTGGAGATTTAGATATCAGAGGAGAAAGAATTCAGATCTCTATGATGTAGAATAAAAATTCTCATCATTGGTAAGGGAAGTGTTTGAAGGGTTTCGGTTTTAAGAGGGGATGAAGTACGAGGGGAATTTAAAGCAGTTATGAGAATCTATGAATCTAAGGCATCGGAGTAGTTTTTCCTAATTTTCTAGAGGTAAGGGTTCGGGGTAGGTTATAGCAAGTACCTAACTTGTCATATCTTATGGAATATATCTGTACTCCTAGGGGTTACTTTAGGGATGACCTATGGTAATCAAGAAGAGGCATACCTATATCTAGTTTATCTAAATTATCCTAATTGAGGGGCACCAGGTAGTTTCTAAAAATTAACTTATGTTATTGATTTTCCTATCTTACATATCCTATAGGCACTAATTGTTCTAAGGCAAAACTCTTAAGGCTATAAAAAGCATACTACTTAGGGATTTCTTCTAAGGTTTTCCTAATTCCAAGTGGTTTGGGTTTGTGTTGTTTTCTAGGTTTGATTGATGACATTCCTCATCATCATCAATCATCTTTTCTAAAGTACAAATCCTAAAACGGGCAAAGGCTATCTTATGGTGGTGTCTCATTTGATTTTTCTGTAATTTAGCTACCTTACAACGGGTTTCTTGTAGGGTATTTCTTAAACTACTATAGTCAGGTTGATTGCCGAGGTTCTTATCATGACCTTTTTCTATCTTCTCAAGAAGGTCAAGGAAAATTTCATCTAAGCTATTTAAAATTTCCTCTACATGATTTTCCTGATTTTCTAAAGTTGTCCTAGTGGGGTTTTCTCCAAATTCATCTTTCCAAGATGAAATGGGAGGGTTTTCTAAGTAAGGTGTAGGTGCTAAAGTATAGGGCTGCCTAAGTTCATATCTAGGGGTATAGGCAGGGATAGGGTTTCTAGGTATACATGGTTCTCTAGGGACAAAGAAACCATGGGGTTCATATCTAGGAGTGGGGAATGGTGGGTGTAAAATAGGGTTTAGGGGAGTAATAGGTGATGCCTCAGCATAGAAATCACTTAAGTGTTTTAAGTGTGGGTTATCTATGAAAGGTGTAAAACCTAAGGTTGAAGGTGTATCTAGACTATTCTTAGAGTCTTCTAAGGAATCGTGAAAATATGGTTTAGAGGGATAATCGAGTACATTCGGAGAGGAAAGAACATTCTCCGGATGTAAACTAGATGAGACGGGGGTAGAACTATATATAATAGTAAAAATACTGTAAATCATTTAGTAGTTAAGCAGGTAATTACTATACTAACCTTAGCACATATTGTTACGGAGAATGGCAGGGGTACTGAGGACTTTCTCAGGTTTAGGAAAAATAGTTGTAGTTTAGGTTTTGACCTTGTTCTCTACAACTGATGCTCTGATAGCAATATGTAATACCCCCATTTTTACGGTTTGCAGCGGATTTAGGGTTGGGGTATTACTTCATGGACTCACAGTTACAGTAATAGAAAACGACTCGAAAAGAGACGTTTATAGAAATTTAGTTATCATTCATTTGATTATCAGAGTTTTTATAGTAAAAGATATACTTTTACTATTGATGAGGTCCCAAAGTCAAGGTGATATGTTATGTTTAAAGGATAACCGGTTTGAAAGTCCTCCAAGTTCAGTGCCTCTTTTTGTCATAACTCCGTAGTAGTGATATACCTATGATACATGCTTCAAAAGATAACACTAGGTGTTCAGTGAGAGTCATAGGTTTAAGTGTTAGTGAATACAAGTTCCACAGGTTTCAGTTGGTACACCCTTCAAGGAAAATGTAGTGTGTGTGATAATTGTGATGCATGCACAATTATCAAGAGTGGGGTATGTTGCACTAAACTCATGAACCACACGTTAACAGTCCGGGTTATGGGGCTGCAGACCCAACCATGAGGGGACGAGAAGGATAACTTTGCCAAAGTTAATCCTTCAGGGAGGTTAAAAAATAGTACTTATTGATACCATCCAGAAAGATGTAGTATCAACGGGAGTTGTCAAACTCCAATAGATCTATCAACTATATTCGCGTTCGCTTGGGTAAAATATCCTAAACGATTAGATTCATGAATTTTAATTATGTAGTGATGGCAGATAGTTTACTCGTGCAACAACCAAAGAAAAAGACTTGTATTCGGTTTAAAGTAAAGCAAGTAGCATGTATCCCCCTCACAAGGTTTGTAAAGCATTTAGAGTGAAAGTTAAAAAGAAGTGAGGTTACGAAACTCACCTGGGCTTAGGGAAATGTGAAAAGTGACTCGGAAACTAGACTGCCTTACTCACGTATCCTGGTGTTTTGTAGGTGTGGATGTATGTCAAGCTCTAGTTATTTTGTTCAAGTTTCATAAGTAATTATTCTTAGGGTTTTTAGTATTTTAGGTATAACATAACACTGTTCTGGCAATCATAATTCAGAAGTATAAGACTCCTCACATGAAGCTCCCTACTATTGTATTATGTCATCAACATAATACCATTCGGGCCATCATAATTCAGAAGTTAATACTCCTCACATGAAGCTCCTTACTATTGAGTTATGTATTTATTTAAAGATTAGTTATAATATAACACCGTTCGGGCCATCATAATTCAGAAGTACATGCAATAATCGTTTGAGGAGCCAGGGCACTTTAAATCGTAAACCCAGCAAACTCGTCAAAACGAAAAATCCACATAATACTCCTCACATGAAGCTCCCTAGTATTTTGTTATGCTTCTAACTTAAATATTTTTACTTTATACCCTTAAAGTTTAACATATTTACATAATCTACCCTAGACTTATAATACTTATATTCTTTATATTTATAACTATCTAATCTTGACAGAATTAGTCCCTATACTTCTATATTTTGTGAAAATGGCAGAAATAACCCTTGGACTTATAAGTTTTCAAAATTTACCATTTATACCCTTAACTTTATAACTTTTGCAAAACTAGTCCTTTTAAGTTTATAACTTTTTAACTTTTTATCCTAACGTTATGTAACTTTGCAAAAAGGGTCCTTATACTTATAACTTCTAAGAAATGTCAAAAATAGTCCCTAGACTTAATATTTTCAGAAAGTTACCATATATACCCCTATGCATGGAAAACTTTGTAAAACTAGTCCAAATTCCATGCAAACTATATTTTTATGAAACAAAAAGGTTTCCTAGCTTATGTTTAACTAATATTAGCTTATCTAAGTTACCTAAACTAGCTTATAGCTTAATATAAATATAATTAGGGTTTAGTCCATATTTAGGGTTTTAAAATGAAAAGTTCTAATTTTTAGTGATAAAGGCTTAAGCTAGGGTCCTAATGGGATCTAAGGCAACCTAATACTATCCTAGGACTGAACTAAATCTATAGAACTAGATTAGAAGCTTACGTGACTAAAGGGAGGGCTAACGAGGGTTTAAGGGTTTTAGCAATGGGAAAATAACTCGACAAGGGTCCTTGGATTGCTTTGCTCGACTCCTAGTCCTACTATAGCTCGAGTACTACTACTAGGTACAGAATTTTTGAGATGAAGAAGAGAAATGGTGTGCCTTTGAGATGAAGAGGGGTATGAGCTATTTATAGGGTACGTTAGGAGTGAAGAGCAAGCAAGGGGAGGAGGAGATGTCAAGGGGGAAGGAGGTGACTCATGCAAGCTAGTAGCTGACTAACCTAAGCTACATGATGACTATGGTGGGCTATGAGGCGGTTTTAGGGTTTGTGTGGTGGTTATGTAGCCGCAGGGAGAAGAAAGTGACAAGCAGGTGATGCACCTCCTTGCTTGGGTGCTTTTAAGGTGCTAGGGTGTGTGCTAGGTCTAGGGAAGGTGCTAGGGTGCTTGGTTGCTAGCTTAGAGGTGCTTAAGTAGCCTAGTTCTAAGGTTTAGGTTTAGTTTTATCCTAGTTTTACCTAGAGAGAGTTTAGGGTCTAGCTTCGGGTTTATTGCCTAGGTTACGGTCCTATGAGTGTCTATTGACTAATCCTAAGTCCTAAGAGGCTTATACTAAGTGGTGTTAGCTTATGGGAAAGATTTGGGAAGGGTTGACCTAGTTTCCGGGAAGTTATAACCTAGTTATGGTTTTGTGCTTAAGTGACTTGTACCTAAGCTCTAAGGGATTGTACTAGGGTCTAAGGGTGCTAAGATATCCTATTGTGCCTAAGGTAATTTATATATAATCCTTGAACACTTTCAAACTAGTTTAGATAAGCATTTAGGGTTTTGTAAACACATAGACCTAATTAGGGTTTAATTAGGGTTTATTAGGGTTTTGTTATGAGTTTAGTGTGTTAGATTGATAGATTACTTATTGTGGTGTTGTTGTGATCTTATGCTTGACATACCAAGGGTTTATAGGATGTGTGTGTACGGTTATTTGACTTGTGTGGATATGTGAGTAGGTCTAGATAGTCATGTAAGTAATGAATGCACCTAAAAAGCAAAAATTTACCTGTGAAATACCTACTATAGGTATTT
>LBNU01001341.1:13010-32017 GCA_014162995.1 Artemisia annua
TGAACTCGGAGGATTTTCAAACCGGTTATCATTCAAACCTAATATAACACTTAGACTTTGGGACCTCATCAATAGTAAAAGTATATCTTTTACTATAAAAACTCTGATAATTAAATGAATGATAACTAAATTTCTATAAACGTCTCTTTTCGAGTCGTTTTCTTTTACTGTAACTGTGATTCCATAAAGTAATACCTCCACCCTAAATCCGCTGCGAACTGTGAAAATGTGGGTGTTACAGGTTGGTGTCAGAGCCTCAGTTGTAGAGAACAAGGTCAAAACCAAAGCTACAACTACTTTTCCTAAGTCCGAGAAAGTCCTTAGTGCCCCTGCCATCCTCCGTAACAATATGTGCTAAGGTTAGTATAATAACTAATTGCTTAACTACTAAATGATTTACAGTATTTTTATTATTATATAGTTATGTCTACTTCCCGCTATTCTACCCCCGTTCCATCTAGTCTACATCCGGAGACTGCTCTTTCCTCTCTAAATGTACTAGATTATCCCTCTAAACCATTTTTCCCCGATTCCTTAGAAGACTCTAGGAATAATATAGTTACCCCGACACCTTTAGGTTTTACACCTTTTATAGATGATCCACACCTAAAATATTTAAGGGATTTTTATGCAAACACACCACCTATTCCTTTACCAACCCCTATTCCTTTTCCCTCTATTTTATCCTCACCAACATTTGATCCTCAAGGATAATTTATTCCCGGAGGACCAATGTTACCTAGGAGACCCACACATCCTTTATCGCACTTACCTAATAATAAACCTAGTCTATATACAAAACAACCCTATACCATAGTCACCTCATCTTGGAAATTTGAGGTTGGAAGAGAATCCCATAGGACACCCTTAGAACAACAGGAAGATCAGGTTGAGGATATCTTAAGCAGTTTAGATGAACTCACTATAGATCTTATAGAAAAGATAGAAGAAAGTCATAGTGATAACCAACATGATTTTAATGAATTTAAGGTTAAGCTTAGACAAACCCGTACCCAGATTTCTAAAATACAGAAAGAATAAATGAAACATAAAAATAAGATTGCCTTTGCCCGCTTTAGGATTACTGTCTTAGAAAAGATAATCGATGATAACCAAATCCTTCGTCAATTAGACTTAGGAAGTCCTTCCGACTTTAACACCTAAGTTCTAGAAAGGTTTAGGATGAAAACATCAACTAGTACACTCTAGCTACTTTATAAGTTTTAAGGTTAGAATTTCGTCTTAGGATATGTACTATAAATAATGGTACGGGTTAGGTATAAAATATGTAAGATAGGATGCTTATAATATAAGAAAAGTTGTGTTACTTTGCCTTAGTCATAAATCCTTAGGTACTTTTGAGGATAGAAACCCTATTTTCCGATCATCCCTATTAGGATTACTTTAGGATACCCGAACCCTAGAAAATTTACCATCTTTAAGAAACATAACAAGTTGGATACTTGTTATGATCTACTCGAGGTTTTATTAGAAACCCCTAAGAAACTAGGTTAGGTAAACCTTGACGGAAATATTCTATAGGAATATTATTTTTTTTTAAACTCTAGGCATTTTGAGGTTAAACCTAGGATATTACCTTTTAGGTAGCAAGTAAGTGCTGATAAAGTGGGCTCCGAGAATTAAATCCACTCTCTATACCTACCTTTTTCCCATAAAAACTTCATTCCCTTTCATACCCGGCAATCTGCCTCAAACCCCTATCCTTCCCAACCACATATGGCATAAATAGTGATACTTGTTAAACTTTTAGTTATGACAAGCTATTTATGATCTTATGCGGTTGTGCTTTTATTCCTTGTTACTTCATGACATTGCATGTCATGCAATACAACCCTCTCCATATTTTAAAACCCTAAAAACCCTTAAATCACTTCCTCTAATGATGAGAATTTCTATTCTACATCATAACGATCTGAATTCATTCTGAATTCAAACTATCCATCCTCCGTCTCTAATTCTCGTCTTTTCGAAATCTCTTAGTTTCTCCTAGTTAGAGAGTCTTCCCCTAACTATTCCTACATGCAAGTATATGATAGTCATATACAAACATATTCCCATCCTTCTCTCTTTACTTCCTTAGATTACTAAGATTCCCGAAATAGTTTCCCCTCTTAGTAAAACCCGAATTTCACTCTCTATGATTCCCGTATTTGAGGTTAGAAATGATTTTAGGATATCTTTAGAAAACGTAAGATTAGATATAGGATACTTTGAATCAAAGAGGTAGCTTATCTCTAAGAAATCATTGAGGAAATAAAACTAAGAATAGAAACTTATGCCCCGATAGGTAAGAAAGACTTTACGGATATATATAACTTATATTAGGATTCGACTTAATATCAAGGACATTAGAGCTAGCCATAGATTAGATACAAGAAGTCTTTTAGATACAATCTAGGAATCTAAAGAATAATAAAGGCTTAGATTAGTAAACTACCGACTTAGAACCTTAAACTTTTAGTACCTAGTCTAGTAACGGAATAGGAATACTAGTTAAATTCTCACCTTATAAGAATAAGTCTTTTTTGAGGTTATAATTTACCTATACCTAGTCTCATAAGTAACCAACCCCGTATTAAGATTTTCCGCATAAATTTGAGAATTTAAAAATTTCTAGGAATATTACATCATAGGGATAACCCAGAACCTACTCTAAATTTCATAACTTAGGTTTAGAATTCGAGGTTACTAGTAGAAATAAGATATTTGAGGATTTTAGATCACATCCTAGGATTTGACGTTTTCTAGGTTACACATTAGGAATCCTACTTAGAAGATACTATGGATGTTACCTTACCCGGTTTCAAGTACCTAGGACATAAGATAGACAACTTAGGTCAAAAGCCTAAACACGAAACTTTACCTAGGAATAATAATACTTCCAATAAACCCCTAGATAAGGAATCACCTATCCCGATTAGTCCTTCTCCCTTTATAGAAACTTCTTCACCAGTTAAGACCAATATATCACCCCTAGATTTTAAGACTAAATATGAAGACTAGAAGAACCTTAGGGGGAAAACAAAATTCGAAGGAATCTAGTAAATCTTAATCTCATTAGGATACCATTCTTTCAGGTATCCTATATTCTCACTCTTCCGTTTAATCCTATACTCCCGTTTCTTCCTACTCTTCCGTTTAATCCCACTCTTTCGTTATCTCCTACTCCTCCATTCTTTCCTATTTCTTCCCTTTCCCTCTTTCCCGTTTCCCCACTCCTTCCTACTTTTTCATCCATCCTTCCACTTCCTCCTATCCTTTCGTTTCATTCCTTTGTCATTTTTTACTATATTTTACCCTACTCTATGCTGTCTCCCTGCCTCATCCTACAATGTTCTAAGAGTTATAACTTGTACTTCTCATCATATCACAAGATTCTATTAGTTAGATCTGGTAAGAATATCTATGCCAAACTTTAATCCTCATTATGTTCGACTACGATATTATGCTATCTCACCTTGCAAAAGTTGCAAGAATGAGATTGTCAATGCTCATCATCCGTAATGCAACTAATTGGTAACAGAATGACTATAGAACTAGTCAACATGGCTAGAACTTGTCTTCACCATGGCTAGAACTTGTCTTCACCATGGCTAGAACCTGTCTTCAAAACATTCCCGTACCACATTTCCTTAAGTGTGGTAAACTCTCTCCATTTTCCGCCAATACTACTTAAGGATGATTTATGATGATTATCCTATTAAAATGAACTAGGACGCTCTTTCATTTTAATGAGAAAGTTATAAATCAAACGGATCATGAATTTATAAGATCTTGCTTACAAGAATTGGGACGCCTTTACTTGTGAGTAATGACATATAAATAAATGAGTCTAAGTATCTGGCACATGTACAAACAATTCCTACTCCGTTTGTACAATTCCTTTCTCTATCACCCCTCTTTTCTCGAATCGTCAACTCGTTCTTCATCTACCCCTACATTCAACTAAATCTCGGGACGAGATTTCTTCTAAGGGGGTAAGACTATAACAACCCACAAAATCTCATCACTTTCATTCCTACTACAAATACCTATATCAGGTATTTCACAGGTAAATTTTTGCTTTCTATGTGCATTCACTACTTGCATGACTCTCTAGACCTGCTCACGTATCTACACAAGCCAAATATCTCTACTCACACATCCTATAAACTCCTGGTATGTCAAGCATAAGATCACAACACTACCACAACAAGTAATCTATCAATCTAACACACTAAACTTATCATAAAACCCTAATAAACCCTAATTTGGCCTATGCGCTTACAAAACCCTAATTACTTATCTAAACTAGTTTGGAAGTGTTCAAGGCTTATATATAAGTTACCTTAGGAACAATAGGATATCTTAGCACCCTTAGACTCTAGTACAACCCCTTAGAGCTTAGGTACAAGTCTCTTAAGCACAAAACATTAACTAGGTCATAACTTCCCGAAAACTAGGTTAAACCATCCCAAATCTCTACCATAAGCTACCACCACTTAGTAAAAGCTTCTTAGGACTTAATCCTAGCCACTAAACACTCATAGGACCCTAATCTAGGCACTAAACCCTAAGCTAGACCATAATCTCTCACTAAGAAAAATTAGGTCTAAACTAAACATAACTTAACCCTAATCCTAAAACTAAGTACCCTAAGCACCTCAAACACCTCAAGCACCTAGCCTAGCTGCATACCCACCTCCTTTTCATCACCAAGCACCCTAGCAAACACCATACAAGTAGGTGATGCACCTACTTGTCACCACCTTCCCTAGTCGGTTTCACCACCACTACACGAACCCTAAACCGCCTCTTAGACCACCTTACTCACCCTTATAGCTCCCATTAGTCACCATATAGCTGTGGCTAGTCACTCCCCCCTCCTCGTGCACCTAAACACCCCTTTGCTTGACCACCAAGGTTAACGAGGCTATAAAAGCCTCGCTACCCTCTCCATTTCCAAACCACACTACCACTCCTTTCCACCTTAAACCTTCTATAGTTAGTAGTAGTACTTGAGCCTTAGAAGTCCTAGGAGACGAGTAGGGTAAGCCTTGAGGCCGTGTCGACTTGTTTTTCCATCGTGAAACCCTATACCTTAGCCAATACCCACGTTAAGCCCTCACTTGGTCAAATAAGCTTAATTTTTGCTTCTAATAGTTCTATTACAGTACTAGGTTAGTATTAGGATGCCTTAGAACCTTTTCCTAAGCCTTGATCATTTTCCTTTAGGGCTTTTCATTTTAAAACCCTAATTATAGACTAAATGCTAATTTTATGCTATAAACCCTTTTCATAAGCTATAATCTGATCTAGGTAACTTAGATAAGCTAATATTAGTTAACCATAAGCTAGGAAACCTTTTTGTTTCATAAAAATATGATTTGCATAAAATTAGGACTAATTTTGCAAAGTTTGCCATGCATAAGGGTATATATGGTAACTTTCTAAAAATATTAAGTCTAGGGATTATTTTTGACATTTCTTAGAAGTTATAAGTATAAGGACCTTTTTTCAAAGTTATATAACCTTAAGATAAAAAGTAAAATAGTTATAAACTTATAAGGACTAGTTTTGCAAAAGTTATAAAGTTAAGGGTATAAATGGTAAATTCTCAAAATTTATAAGTCCAAGGGTCAGTTTCGCCATTTTCCTAAAATATATAAGCACAGGGACTAATTGTGTCAAGTCTAGATAATTAATAATATAAGTTTATAAGTTTAGGGTAGATTTTGTAAATATATAAAGTATAAGGGTATAAAGTGAAAGTATTTTCATATAAAACCTAAAAACTATCTTTTACTTAACAACATAACACAATAGTAGGGAGCTTCATGTGAGGGGTTTCATTTGGGTATTCGTTTTGACGAGTTTGCTGGGTTTACGATTTAAAGTGCTCTGGCTCCTCAAACGTTTACTACATGACCTCTGGATTATGATGGCCCGAACGGTGTTACGTTATATCTATAACCTAAGTACTTAACAACATGACACAATACTAGGGAGCTTCATGTGAGGATTATATACTTCTGAATTATGACGGCCCAAACGGTATTATGTTTAAGAACATAACGCAATACTAGGGAGCTTCATGTGAGGAGTATATAATTCTGAATTATGATGGCCCGAACGGTGTTATGTTATATCTATAACTTAGAAACCTTAAGAATGATTACTTAAGAAACTTAAACAAAATAACTAGAGCTTGATACATACCCACACCTATAACAAACCCCCAGGATACGTGAGTAAGACAGTCTAGTCTCCGAGTGACATCAATCAGATTTCCCTAAGCCCAGGTGGGTTTTCATAGCCTCACATTTAAATGCTTTACAACCCTATGAGGGGGATACATGCTTTAAATCGAATACACGTCTTTTTCTTTGGTTGTTGCACAAGTAAACTACTTGCCACTACTACATAACTAAATTCATGAATCGAATCACTTGCGAGTGAACGCGAATATAATTGATAGATCTATTGGAGTTTGACAACTCCCGTTGGTACTACCTCTCTCTAGAGGGTATCAATAAGTATTATATTTGAACTCTTTGAAGAATTAACCTTGGCATGTTATCCTTCCCATCCCATCATGGTAGGGTCTGCAGTGCCCCATGATCTGGACTGTTAACGTGTGGTTCATGAGCTTAGTGCAACATACCCACTCTTGATAATTGTACATGCATTACAATTATCACAAACTCTACACTTTCCATGAAGGGTGTAACAACTGAACCCTGTGGAACTTGTATTCACTACCATTTAAACCTATGACTCTCATTCAACACCTAGTGTTGACTTTTTAAGCATGTATCCTAGGTATATGGCTGCTACGGAACTATGGCATGGAACGGCACTGAACTCGGATGACTTTCAACCCTGTTATCATTCAAATACTATTACACACTTAGATTTAAGGGACCTCTTCTTAATGAAAACTCTGATATTTTAATGAATGATAACATATTTATAAAAACGTCTCTTTTCGAGTCGTTTTCTATTACTGTAACTGTGATTCCATGAAGTAGTACCCCAACCCTAAATCTGTTGCGAACTGTGAAAATGGGGGTGTTACATCTTAAAACATGCAATAGTTCTTCCTAAACTCATGTTTTAGCAAACACATTATACTACTAGTTAGGCAATTTCATACATTAGGGCTATGAAAACCCTAAATTAATAGTGATCATAATTCTTCAGATAATCAAGGGGCAAACTCTAAAAACATATAAAAGAACACATAATTTAGCATAAAATATCCGAAATTCAGATTATCATAGCAAACCCTAAGTTTTTGATCTTCAAAACCCTAAGAAAATTTTTAAAAGATTGAAAACAAGTGTAAACTTACCCTCATTGTGTTGAAATTGTTGTTTTGAAGTTGAAAATTCTTTGCAAATAATCTTTGATGGTGAAAAACCGTCGGTTTTTGTTTTGTGTGTGTTTTTTGGTAGTTTACTCCTTTTTTAGCGCGTATGTGTGTAAATGATATGTGTTTAAGTTATAAAAGTTTCCCTCGCTAAAAAGTTTGGCGACCTTAATGAAAAGGTCGGCGGTTATTTCTGCAATTTTTCTTAGAGTATGCTATGAACTTCTAAAAATGGTAAAAATGAAAGTTAAACTATAACAATCATATAAACATTTAAAATAGATATTCATTCAGCTCTTATCAGAGGCGTAATCATCAAGCATAAACTTGAGATACAATTTATTCAAAATATGACAAAATAACATAGAAATGAAAAAAATAAGAAATGAGCATTATTTCAACTCCATTTTGGTGTTACTTTGGTGTTTTAGGAAGTGAAATGGTCTGGTGACATGATGTCACTCAGCTTATAGGAAGCAGATGGTTTCCTTTTGGTGTTAGTAGTGAACTCGGATGATTGAGGAATTTCTTTTTCATCAGGAGGATCACTTACTCCATTTTCACCTTCCACATCAATTTCTGCCCATAGAGTGATTTCTCCCAGCTGATAATTAATTATGCTTCTGGTGTGCTCCATGAATGCTCTTCCTAAAATTACATCAGGTTCAACATCATCTTCTTCTTCAGCGTTGACATAAAATTCTAGTTCATAACTTCAAGTTTTCTCAATGGAATCATCCACAGTTTCTCCAACCAACTTCATAGATAGTTTCTTATCAATTTTCTTATCACCATTCTCCAAAACCTCATATTTTAAGTTAAGTTTAACTACATATTCCTGGGAAATTAACTTTCTATCAAGGTCAAGGTCTAAGATTCCATCAGAGGCATACAACCCTTCAATATAACAAGGTGTTATATATTTTTCTCCAACTTCTTTCCCATTTCCATTCCTATGAAGTAAGAAAAACTTAGTTTTATCATTCATTTCAGGGGCATAAGTATTCATTTTCCAAAAACTCTTCCCAATCTCCTCAGCGTTTGGGTGAATAGTTAGTAACCCTTTAGCAAAATCTATAATTCCTTTTGCATTTTCTAGAAAAGTTCTCCTTATGATCACACTATGTTCCCATTCACTTTCACTGGGGTTAACCTCGAATTTGACCAAGAATATGTCCCTATTCATTTGCACCAGCAATTTCTTTGTGATCACCTTCCTTCCATTCTCTTTTTCTTCAATGCTCACCCTTAATTTCTTCATTAATCCTTTGACAGTAAGTTCCTGCTGTAATCCAAGTTAGGTACAGCATCATGAGCATAATTGTTCTCAATAAAGCAAGGAGTGATGAATTTCATGTAACATTCCTCTGCTTCCATCCTGTTAAAAATGTGAACCCTTTGTTCATCTTTCCTTTCATCATCTACAATCTCAAAAGTAATTGCCCCCTGCCAAGTGTTCTCGTATTCCACTTGGTCTTTCTCAACATTCATAAGTCTAATATTTGGTTTTTGGTCCATTTCTAATGTATGACAGCATAACATCTAACAGAACATTAATAGGTTAGTCAAATAAATTATAAGCTCATAATCATACTCCAATAATCTCATATAACTCATATATGCTAAGATATGCATCTGTTTTATCATCACAAAAGAAAAACAAGTCTTCTGTGAATATTTTTGCAAAAAAGTACGGCGCACTTTAAGAAAAGTACGGCGCTGACGTGACTTTCTAGCTATTTTGTTTGAAATTATCCAGAAGTACGGCGGTCTTAATAAAAAACCGGTGTGTTTCTGGGTTTTAACAGATGATCATAAGAGACATAATGACTCATAAACTCAGATTAAAGTTGAAAACAAATTGCAATTATCATATCATTCATAAGAGCAATCCAATATAACATTTGCAAGCAAACAATTAAAAAGCAAAGGCAAAATATTTTTGTGATTTTCATTTTAATGTACAATTTATACTTATGCAGTAATTCAAATAATAAAAACAAAAGAAACATGAGTCCTATATTCTTAAAACCTGGAAAAAGCATTTTACAAGTTTGTTTTTGGGTTTTTTGAAATCAAATCCAACTGTTCTTTCAACTGTGCTAAAAGTTCGGCAGTCTTAGTCTGTAAAACTGGCGTTCTTTTTATCTCAGAAATGAAATTTTTCTTAATTTTTGTAAGAAAACTTAGTGTCAAGTGAATTTTTCTCATGAAAACTAACAATATAAACCAAATTAGCCTCCCCGACAACGGCGCCAAAAAACTTTGATGTGTTTCGAAAGCTTTAAATTTATAAGACTAGTTCTACCAATTCCTTAATACACAAAACATGTTGGGAATTATTGTAACCAGACTTAAGTCTGGTATTAGTTAAGTCAGGTAGATAGTTAAGTCTGCCAGTACTAAGTTATGTCTGGCAGACCTAGTTAAGTCTGTTTATGTTTTTAGAATAGTTAAGTCTGTTTTTGTTTAACAGAATAGATATGTTAGGAGATATTATAGGAAAGGATATGCAAACGGTTAGATATCTTAGGAGAAGATATGTATGAATCCTTTCACACGTTTTGTAGAATTAGGGTTTCCTTAGTGTATAAAATGAACCCAACGGCATTGTGTTCTATGCCAAGTTTTCAATTTTAATAGTAAATACAAAGTTAGTAATTCTCTGTGTTATTCTTACTGCTTGTGTTAATATTCTGCGTTAACATCAAGTATACATTGTTTAGTGTTTCTCATATAGATAGTATTAATACAAATATCGCCTAAAAACGTTATTTATATTTTATGATCTTTGCTAAGTTTTGTTAACGACAAAGTGTAAACTTTAGTTTTTAGTAAAACATGATTTTAGTTTTAGTCTTGCATAACTAGACTTTATTTGCTACATTTACATTTCATATTAAACATAACATTTTCATATTTCTAAATATAGAAAATGTAACATGACATCTTGGCATACATCATGAGCATTTATGGAAAGGTTTCTAAATCTAGTAGTTGACTTTCCATAAGATCTCTTACACATTTTAGAAGGTTTCTTACTCTATCTATTGTGTGTTGACTTTAAGAAACTTGATTTGACATTGCTAGATATGGAAAGATTTCTTGAAGACTTTGATTGTCAGACCTGGCGGAACCTTGGGGTTACAAGGGCGGAACCCTTGTTTTGGTTCCGCTGGATCCGCTAGGATGCTAGTTTGGTTGGCTATAAATAGCAAGCCACTTGCAAGAAATCTCTTATCACTTCTCATTATAATTTACACATATATTCTTATTGCATTCATCTAACTCATTAACATTTCATTTGTAAGATCTTTTGTAGCAAAGAAGATCACAAGTTCATACCAAAAGTTACATGTCTCAACATAACGTTGCAAGTTTTGTTAGCTTAGTTTTGTGCAACCTAGTGAGGTTTATACATCTATTCATTGTGTACTTTCAGTAGTGATCGGTTAGTATTTTAGGCCTTAAAATACATAGTGTGACGGGAGTGGTTGTACCCTTGTAAAAGAACTCGACATCTAGCTTTGTGTCGGTAATCTTGTGTAAGAGACGTGTAAGGTTTTCTCCGCCGGTGTAAGGAGCTTGTTGACTAGTGAAAGAAACTCTCGAGTTCGATACTCGGGGCGTGGAGTAGGACAAGGAAAAAGAGTCCTTGTAGTCGAACCACGATAAACTATCGTGTTGTGGTTTGATCGTTTCTTTCTTTATTCTTTCATATTACATATTGTCTTTTAGATTAGATCATTGATCACACGGAAAGTTTTAAAAGATAATTAAGTTAAAAACCGGTAAACTATTCAACCCCCCTTCTAGTTTTCCACAACTGGCATCAAGAGCTACGTTACTCAAGCTTTTAAAATATATTGTGTTTTAAAACTTGAAACGATCCATGGATTTTGAAAATTACAAAGAAGGGCAATTTATGCAAAGATGATGAGGTGAAAAGTGTACCCGTTTTACGGGGTCATTTAAGCCCTAATTCGTGTTAATATGATCAAATATTGCCTTAAATCGTTCCTTTTGTCATTTTAGGTACTTTTAAGAAGAATTCTAGAAAACACATCATTTTGGACGTTTTTGGAGCATAAAGTGAAGAAAACGACAAAGTCTCAAAAGAATGCTAGAAATCCTTCCTGACGGCGTCAGAGTCACAAGGTGACGCCGTCAGCCAACCAAGACAAAGGAGTGGATTCTAACTATACGTGATGCCCTAAGAAGAAAATGTGATGTTTACACCTGACGGCGTCAGGTGTTAGGAGACGTAGGCCGTCAGGTGTAATGCTAAAGAGAGACGGCCCAGAGCTATTTTACAAGTGACGGCGTCAGAAGTAGATCTAGGCCATCCGAGAACCCAAATGACGGCAAGCTGACAGCGTCATGATGTATAAGTTGACGCCGTCAGAGTGTATTTTCTATATATACTCTTCTATTTTTCATTCATTAGTGTGCAACTTTTTGGGAACAAACCCTAGACGATTTTGTCAGCTTTTTCAAGGGTTTTTCACCCTTGATTCTTCCATGTTCAATTAAAGATAAGTCTCCATTCAAATTAATCAATATGGCTATGTGTTGGTTAATTATATCTTATGCTTTTCTTTCAATTAACATGCTAGGCTAGATTTATCTTGTGTTTGCTTAGATCTAATGAAACCTAACTATTGATTATTGGTTGTTGGTGTGTTATTAATTGTATTGGATGATTGTTTATCGATGTTAGGCTTAAGAAAACTGGCTAACCTCCTATACGGTAACTTGCTTGAACGTCTTAAGAAACATGAACCAATGCATACTAGGTTATTATGGTTGTATTTAATGCATGAGCGAATTCTAATGATCCCATGTTAGGAGCTTCTTAGCCGGCTCGACATAGGAGTGAAGTAGGAGCTTATAGAGCTGGGGAAGTACGTACACCACCCCACGAATGGTATTAAGGAATACACCCGTCATCCACGCAATTAATACACACTAACTAACCGGTAAAAGATAGTTAGGGAGTAAGGAAATCTAAGTAAACACACTTGTCTCCATATAAGTTTCACAACCTTTTATTTTCTTGTTATTTTATTTTATTTGCAATAGTAGTTTTTGGGCTAGTTGGCTAGCAACTAATTCCGCCTACTCCTTCAAACCCGAGATTTTACTTGCTTTCATAAAATATAAAAAATATAAAAATAATCTTCCCTCACCCTTAGACCTAATTAGAGTAGCTTTTCATACCTAACGAACACTATTCCATGTGGAGAACGATCAATCCCCCGTACTTACCACTACACTATACTACATCGGTCAGGTACACTACCTGGTGGGGTTGTAAGCCTCTTGAGATCCCTCGAGAGGTAAAACCTGTTGTAAGGTCACAAAACCACGCATCAAGTTTTTGGCACCGCTGCCGGGGAATAGTTATTGTTTAGGTTGAATTTTTATTTTATTAGGTCTACTCACTAGATTTCTTTCTAGTGAGATTTTTATTTTATTTTTCTAGGTTTTTCTTTAGTCTATCTATTTTCTTCTTGTTTTTGTTTGTAACCATTACCATCCGACATCATGGAAGGTGGTAATATCCTTGATCCCAACAACCCACCACCACAACAACCACCTCAACCAAACCAACCTCCTAGAGCCCGTACTTTAGGAGAGTATTCCCGTCGTAGCCACCAAGGCTATCGAAACACCGTTGAGCTCACTCAAGGAGCCAATGTGTCTCCCTTGCGATCCGACACCATCCGGTTGGTGCAAAGCGGATGTGCATTCCATGGACTTCATTCCGAAGATCCAAATCAACGCCTCAAGGATTTCCTTAAGATCGTAGATTCTATAGACCTTGATGATGAAACTCGAGAGACGACCCGATTGCGTCTCTTCCAATTCTCTCTGCGAGACCATGCTAGTCAGTGGCTAGAGCGTCTTCCCGCAGGATCCATCACCTCTTGGGATGATCTCACCACTCGTTTCCTTGCTCAGTTTTTCCCACCAGGAAGAACTACCAAGCTAAGGAATGATATCTTGATGTTCCAACAACGTCAAGGCGAAACCCTCTACGAGGCATGGACTCGATTCAAGGACTTACTCCAAAAAGTCCCTCATCATGGCATAGACCTTTGGCTCCAAGTCCAAATCTTCTATGACCATATCAATCGCCCCACGAGGTAAACCATTGACCAAGCTGCCGGTGGTAAGCTACGTGATCTAAGTGCGGAACAATCATGGGATCTCCTAGAAGATCTTGCTCTCTATGACAACGAAAGTTGGAATGATCCCCGTGATTTGAATAAAACGGTCATGGCAATATCTTTTCCTTCGAATAATTCAAGCACTTCCGACCGTAGGATCATAGAACTTGAAGACCAAGTCAAGTTTCTTATGAAATCCTACGAGGCTCCTAAACCTTCAAGCCAAGTGAACAAAATCACTTCTTCATGCGAATTATGTAGTGGTCCCCACGACACTCATGATTGCATGGAACTCCCCGAACAAGCTTTTGCGGACTACGCATCCTCGCGTACCGACGGAGCGGGAGACAAGTGGTACACTTTCAAACGTGAGCCAAACCCTTACGGTGATTCATACAACCCCTCATGGGGAAATCACCCAAACCTTAGGTGGAAGCAAAACCAAAATGCACAACAACCCAATTCTTCCAACCCACCTAATCGTTTCCAATCAAACGGTTCCTACCAAAACCGTACTTTCAATAACAATCCTTCCAACAACAATGGTAGTACCAATAATCTCGAGGGATTGATGTCTCAATTTATGGCATCTCAAGAAGCTCGAATAGCTAGATTCGAATCCGAATTCAATCAACAACAAACGGAGATGACCAATAAGATAGACAACTTATTGAAAGCCCTCAATAACCAAGTGCTATCACCTCCACATAAGGACGCTAGGAACACAAATAGCGGACCCCAAGTTAAAGACCCTTCTTCATCCAAACATGTCCACTTCGTCAACGTTGTCACCATTAAACCAATAGATAGAAGTGAGGATAATAGTGAACCTAATGATGAGGTTAAGAAAGTCGAGGTAGATAACTAAATTAGGAAAAGTGAGATTAAAGAAGTAGATGATGAAGAGGACTACTTCAATAGGTTGCCCACTAAGGAAGAATGTGCATACCATAAGGATCTATTCAATGACCCCGAGACACCATACTTCCTAGGTAATCCAATCATCAAAACCGGTGACCCTACCAACCTTAACATACCATGCAATATAGGTCACTTGCATGTTTGGAAAGCTTACATAGATCTTAAGTCTCCCATAAACATCATGACTAGAGCTCACTACAATCTTATAATGAAAAAGCAACTGGGACTTAGGACATTTCCTAGCACGGGGTGGGTGAGCAATTTTGTAGGTAGAATTAGGGGACTACATGTCTACATAGGGAATTTCACCTATATTGCCGACTTTGTGATTGTTGAGGACATTCGCCCGGTAATAGATGCATGCTTAACTCAAGTAGTTTTTGGAAAGCCATTTGTAGAGGCCTCTAAGATGAACTATGACCCATCTCTAGGGATAGTTAGGTTCAAGGACGAGACCGATGATGTAGCTTACCAAATGCCTTATAAGATAGAGCAATACCGACTTTTGTCAAACCTTGAGAAAGAGCACAAACAAGCGGTCTACTATAGGAATGATAAGGATAGAAGTAGAGGAGTGGACTATTTCATGAGTAAAATATTTGGGTTTTACAAAGAATGCTTGCAACTAGGTCCGGAATATAAGACTAAGCCCGAAGATGACCTAGAGGATGTGACCAGCGATGGAGTCACGTAATGTACAATGACTTTGAGTCTAGCTACAAGACTCGTTAATAAAGAAAAGCGCTTCTTGGGAGGCAACCCAAGCTTTATTTGCTTTGTGTTTATTTATTTGTTTGTTTGATTTTATTTGTTTCCGTATGTAGGTTATTTTTCTTGTTATTGATTCATGTTTCAAAAACTAACTTGTGAAAATGCTTTATTTTGTTTTTAACTTCGTCTTAACTACATATAAAGGTATTTTGCAAAAGATAAGTGTAAGAGAAATCTAAATCGGTTTATAAGAACGAATGAACATGAATCATAACAATGTAAATTAACATGCATATTAGTACTTGTTTGAGTCAAATGCTTGTATCGAGTCATAATGATGTTTTTGCAGGAATTCCAGAAAGTAAGGTATAGTTTTTCCAGAAATTTTCCAAAAACTTAACATTAGAATTCTGTCAGATCATTTCTGACGGCGTCAGGCACTACAACCTGATGTCGTCAGGAAGTAATTTTCTGAAATTTTTTTGAAAGTTTTGTATTTCTTCCGGAATAATAAAAAGTTTTGTTAATTCTCTAACTTATAATCTCTAGGAATTCTGCAAAAACATTCATTCCACAAGCATTATATCCTATTATAGATTATACCGCCGATTTTACGAGAGGTTCGCCTTTATTGTTTTTCAGGTTAACAGGTTATTTTGGACAAGGAAATGATTTATATTTCGGAAGGGAAGCTTTGAGCGTTCATCTTTCTTGGAAGAAGATTTAACCATGTTACCTCACTATCCACACCAAACGAATCAGGGAAGTATTTGTTTCATTCTTTCATTTTCATTACTTTTACATCTTTTATGTGAACATTGGGGACAATGTTCGGTTTAAGTGTAAGGGGGGGCAAATGAAGACACCTTAGAGAATGCAATTGCGCTTGATTTTTGTTTGTTTGATAGTAAATTTGTAATAAAAACGAAAGAAATATTTGTTAGGGCTATTTTAGCGCCAATTTAAATTTTTTTTCAACATTTAGAAGTGAAACTTTGGTCCTAATAAGCGTCTCATGGATAGGAAATTATATGACTAGCACAAAAAACCGTACCACTAAAAAATTTTCCACCCCAAATATGTGAGGTTCGCCCCTAGAATTGGTAGGAAAAGCATTTATGCTATGATGTGTGTACCGGTAGCACTTAGATTCTAGAACTTGCGTTAGGACCATCTCAAATCCACAAGTGAGACTACATTCGTGTAGTTAGATCTACTACATGATAAGAGGCATTAGGATTAATGACGGATCGTTTTTCAAGCGGTGAAGCTTATAAACACGAGTCGTAGTCCCAACGAGGGTTGAACTGATCTCGTCACTCAAAATCGTGAGTTATGTGAAGTGAATGAGTTTGAAAGATTGTTTGGTTTTGATTATACTACAACGACAATTAAAATGCGGTTAAAGTAAAAGGAAGCAATAAAGTGACACAAAGAAAATAAACAAGTAAAGTTGCATGTAATAAAGTGAGTAAAAGAAAACGATAATTAAAATGCGAAAAGTAATTAAAAACGGTAAATGACTTTAAAGACAATATGTTTGCAAAGTGACGTGAATAAGTTCACTAAGTATGAGCTAATAGTTTATGACGAATTATTTTCCTTTCTCGAGATTAGTTGTCAATTAATCTATTGAAGAGATAATAATCCTAGACAAGTGATTTAATAGTTCTCCGGCTTTTGTTCTTCGAATAATAAAATCACAAGTCTAAATAATCTTAACGATTATTAATCACAAACATTTTAGTCCACACTTAGCTCGCAAACCCGAGTCACTAAGCAAACACGAATTAAACTACTCACNCACAAGCCTTTCACGCCCACACTTAGCTCGCAAACCCGAATCACTAAGCAAACACGATTAAAACTACTCAAGACTCATATTAAATAAGATAAAGCGGTAAAGAGAATAAAAGTTGACTTGAAAAATAAAATGAACTTGAAAAGTAAAATATTTTTGAAAAAAGGTTTACTAAGCGAAGAAAGAGATATAAAAGACTTGAAAACATTAAACGCTAATAAAGTTTTAATCTAAAAATGAAGAGACATTTTACTTACATAAGAAAACATTACTAAAAAGATTTTAAGAAAATTCGGCAGAGTTCCGTTTAGGTTTAGAGAAATAAGGACCTCACTCGATGAAACGATGAGGGGAACTCGTGCCTAACTCGGCAAACAAAAGAAATGAAAATCTTACAAACCATACTCGCTATAAATAACAAATGATACTCGCTAAAGGAAGTCCATACTCGCTAAATAATTGTTCCATACTCGCAATTTTTGAACTCCCATACTCGCTAAAAAGATGAAACTCACAAGCTATCATATGATACTCGCAAAAAGTAAACGAAACTCGCTATACCTGAAACCAAACTCGCAAGACTAAAAGCTAAACACCAAACTCGCTAAACAAAAAATGATGCTCGCTAAAAATGAGATCCAAACTCGCAATACCAACACCCAAACTCGCAAAACCCTAGGACCAAACTCGCAAGAACAAAACGAAACAAGGACCCTTACTCGCAAATAAGCCAAACTCGCTAAACCCTAAATAACCATACTAGCAAAAACAGAAAATGATGCTGAAAAAATTTTTATAACGTGAGGCTAATGGCTAAATCTAATAAAAACTTATGATTACTTGATAAAAAAACTAGTTTTAATAACTAAATAAGCTACTACATAAGCTAACGACTCGAAAATAAGCACTAACCCATATTTTTATTTCTTATTCGAACCAAAATACATGCAAAGGTGATGAGATTTATAAAAGCTTTTATAAAAGATTGACAATAACAAGAATAAGCTCAAAAGATGTAGAGATTTTAAAAGAAAGATTAAGATGAAGCAATAAGCTAGAAAGAAAAGGTTTAAGACATGTAAAATAAAATTGCATTAAAATAAAACTTACAAAAACTAAAACTTAATAAAACTAAGACTAAAACTAAATCCTACTACCTACTAGCTTCAAAATGAAGCCACCCATGGGGTATTTATCTTGCTAGGGAGATTTCAAGTTTGCCATCGTGTACATTTTGCCCCCTAGACTTTTACATCTCATGAAAACAACACATAAACTACATTACAAGACTACTAAACGTTCTAAACATTAAACGTAGCACTAATGTAACTTGAGGACTCGTGTTGACGTTTCTTCCAAACGTCTTCAAAAGATTAAAAGCGACAACTTGCTCAAATTTGTGAAGCTTATCTTGATATTTAACTTTGAACTTCGATTAAGTGTCTCTTTCATTTTCTTGAGCCTTTAAGAAATAAATACGTCGTCACGGGTTTCCTTAAGTAAATTTCATCTTTGGCTTCACTTTAAGACTCTTTTCCACTTCTCGTGCTCGTTTAGGGCTTTTTGGTTGATTTTTATGTCGTTTTTGCAATATCCTTACCTGCACAGTCACAAACACAAAAACACAATATCTTTGGCGTTTAACGTTAGTTTTTGGTCTTTTAGAGTCTGAAAATGGTTAATAAAATGTATGTGAATAAGCACATACCAAAATCCCCCAGACTAAGGTATTGCGTGTCCTCACGCTATGCAATCACGTCACGCCTTAGAGATAAATAATTTCAAACCTCTCTTTCCTAACTTTGAAAAGTAGCAAAACGTTCAAAGGAGATAAGAAATCATTTATTCCCTAAAACGCCCCGGTTTTCCATTTTAGACTATGTACATCTTATATTACACTACTTTAGCTTATGACGGTGTGCTTGACTTTCATTATCTTTCAATAACAATAAAGGGTCCTAGAGCAAGAACACGATTCATAGAAAAGTGACCGATTGGATAAAATTCATCGTCCCTGATTTTTCACAAG
>LBNU01001341.1:40211-84755 GCA_014162995.1 Artemisia annua
ACTAAGTCTAAAAATCATAAACAAAAACAAATTTTTGAAAACTAAAAAGGAATTTTTGGAAAATGAAGTCTATGAATTAAAAGAAAAAGCTAAGAGGTTAGAAAAGAGTAAAAGTATTGACACATTGTGTACTTCATGTGAAGAGTTTAAACTCGAAATTGAGAAACTTAAAACTACTCAAAATGATCTAATTAAACAAACCTCAAAGTTTAAAAGGTTCGATAAAAGTATTTCTTGTGCGGATGAAATAATGAAACTTCAAAAGTCACCATTTGATAAAACGGGACTAGGTTTCATGAAATTAGAACTTCAAAGAGTCAAACGAAACAAGATGAGAAAACACAAGAAACTAATAAAACTGCTATAGGCACTCACGGACCAGACGGAACCCAAACCAGGGTTCCGCCCGTTGAACCCAAAGGTTCTGCGGGGTCTGCAGCAGAAAAGTCAGTTTCTACGTCGGATCGTACTAAATTCGTTAAAGTCACAAATAAGTCCAAAATTAGCATAAATGATACACAACTAAAACCAGCTATTAAGGTTGGAGTAGGACTTGTTAAAAATGAATTTAGAACTAAAACTACTCAACCGAGACCTAAAACTCCTATTCCCAAACGCCCCTTTCCAAAGAGCAACTACAACGTACAACCAAACTACCAACATGGTTGGAACCAAAACATACCTAGACATTACCAAACTTNTGATACAAAACTAAAACCAGCTATTAAGGTTGGAGTAGGACTTGTTAAAAATGAATTTAGAACTAAAACTACTCAACCGAGACCTAAAACTCCTATTCCCAAACGCCCCTTTCCAAAGAGCAACTACAACGTACAACCAAACTACCAACATGGTTGGAACCAAAACATACCTAGACATTACCAAACTTCAAACTACATGTCATGGAACCCATATCTTCCATTTCCATACATGGATCAAGTTAATGGGATGTTTAACCAAAATGGACCCATGAGATATTGGGGACCAAATGTTTGAGTGTTTTTCATAAAATAGGTATGCTTCAAAGTTAGTTTGGAACCGGATGAATGGATCAAAGATAGTGGTTGCTCAAGGCACATGACGGGTAACAAAAGCCTCCTTTCTCCATATCAAGAATGTGATGGAGGTAATGTTACGTCTGGTAGCTAGGCTAAATGCAAAATCATCGGAAAAGGTATAATCTCTCATGACTCTCTCTCTAAAGATGATGTAGCTCAGTTGATAACCTATGTTTTAATCTTCTTAGTATTAGTCAACTTTGCCGGAAAAAGTATAACATCCTTTTCAGTGAAAATGGAAGTAAAATACTTAAAGATGGAATAACCATAGCTAAAGGTGTTATTAAGAAACACGTATATGTCATGAAGATGGATCAAACATCTAGAGACAAACTTTGTCTCACCTCATTAGATGAATCTTCAACTTTGTGGCATAGACGCTTAGGACACGCTAATATATATGAGACTTATACAAAACCTCTCCTCTAAAGACTTAGTTCGAAACCTACCCAAGTTGAAATACAACCAACACTTTTTTGATGCTTGCAAAGTTGGTAAACAAGTTCATAGTAGCCATAAGGCTAAAAATGTAGTGTCTACATCTAGGTGTCTAGAACTTTTACATATGGATTTTTTTGGTCCATCCGCTATACAAAGTTATGGAGGTAACTTCTATACCTTAGTTATAGTAGATGACTACTCAAGATATACTTGGACAAAATTTTTGAAAAGTAAAAATGAAGCTTTTGACCAATTTGAAATTCTAAGTAAGAAAATTCAAAATCAATTAGGAACATGCATTGTGTCTATTAGAACGGACCACGGTCGTGAATTCGACAATGAAATATAATTTGGAAACTTTTGTGATAAAAATGGTATAACACATAACTTCTAGGCACCACGCACTCCTCAATCTAAAGGTGTAGTAGAACGTAAAACCCGGACTCTACAAGAGATGAGTAGAACAATGATTAATGAACAAAACATTCCACAAAAGTTTTGGTGTAATGACGTTGACACATCGACCTACATTTTAAATCGTGTTCTAATTAGACCATTTTTGAACAAAACTCCATATGAGCTATATAAAGGTAAAAAGCCTACATTAGGATATTTTAGAGTGTTTGGAAGTAAATGCTTTATTCTTAACACCAAAGATTATCTCACCAAATTCGACCCAAAGTCTTATGAAGGTGTGTTTCTTGGATATTCACAAAGTAGTAAAGTTTACATTGTCTTAAACAAAGAAACCTTAAGAGTCGAGGAATCGTTGAACGTAATATTTGACGAAAGTCCAGCTCCCTCTAAGACATCACCTTTGGTAGATGATGACTTAGTTGAAAGTCAAGTAATGAAAAGTCAAGAAATCTTAGATAATGACAAAGAAGAAGAGCCATCAAACCAAGAAATTGTCAATGTTAAAGAATCTAAAAATCATCCATTAGATAGTGTCATAGGAAATATTAATGAAAGAACACTAAGATCAAAAGTCCAAAATGAAAGTAACTTCTTTTGCTTCGTGTCAACCATCGAACCCAAAAATATAAACGAAGCTATAAAAGATGAATCATGGGTAATAGCTATGCAAGAAGAATTAGACCAATTTGTTAGAAATGATGTTTGGACATTAGTTCCTCAACCAAAAAGTCAAACAATAATTGGAACAAAATGGGTTTTTCGAAATAAAATGGATGAAAATGATGTAGTGTCTAGAAACAAAGCTAGGCTAGTAGCACAAGGATATAATCAACAAGAAGGCATTGACTACGATGAAACTTTTGCTCCGGTTGCTAGGCTCGAGTCAATAAGAATTTTACTTGCATATGCATGCGCACACAATTTTTAACTCTTTCAAATGGACGTAAAAAGTGCATTCTTAAACGGGTTTATAAATGAAGAAGTGTATATTTCTCAACCACCGGGCTTCATCGATTTTGAAAAACCTAATCATGTATACAAACTTAAAAAGGCTTTAGACGGACTTAAGCAAGCTCCAAAAGCATGGTATGATCGACTTAAAACCTTCCTAGTTGACCATAGGTATACCATGGGCTTAGTTGATAATACTCTCTTCACTAAGAAGAGAGGCTCACATATTATCATAGTCCAAATCTATGTTGATGACATTATATTCGGATCAACTTGTCAAGAATTATGTGTCGATTTCTCAAAAATCTTGCATGATGAGTTTGAAATGAGTATGATGGGAGAACTCAACTTTTTCCTAGGACTTCAAATCAAACAATTAGAAGATGGTATCTTCTTTAATCAATCTAAATACATAAAAGACATGCTTAAGAAATTTGGTCTTGAAGATTCTAAACAAACTAAAACACTGATGTCCTCGGAAACTAAGCTTACCAAGAATGAGGAAAGTGAATCCGTAGATAACACTAAATATAGAGGTATGATTGGGAGTCTACTTTACCTCACGGCTAGTAGACCCGACATTATGTTTAGTGTTTGTCTATGTGCTCGTTTTCAAGAAGATCCTAAAACAATTCACCTTGAAGCCATTAAAAGAATTTTTAGATACGTTAAGGGCACCACACATTTGGGATTGTGGTATCCCAAAGGAACGGGAGTAGACACCATAGTGTATGCCGACTCGGATCATGCCGGTGACTATGTTGATTGAAAAAGCACAAGTGGTATTTGTACTTTTGTTCGACATTGTTTCACGTCATGGTTCTCTAAAAAACAAACAGCTCTTGCTATTTCAACAACTGAAGCCGAATACGTGTCGGCCGGAAAAGCATGTCAACAAGCTCTTTGGATGAAGCAAGCTCTTGTCAACTACGAAATTCAACTTAATGACATCTCCATTCTTTGTGACAACAAAGGAGCCATCGACCTTAGTAAAAATCCAGTCCAACATGCTCGTACTAAACATATTCGACAATGTTCAAAAATGGGACATCTCAATTGAGAAAGTTTCTTCCGAAGACAGCATCGCCAACATTCTCACAAAACCTCTTAAACGAGAACCATTTAACCTTCTTAGACTTGGTTTAGGACTTATGGAACCTACCTTGTAGTTTCGGACGTTAGAATAAAATCACAAAAATAAAAACAAATCAAAAAAAAAATTTCTTCTGCTGGTCTAGTGGAACCCTTCGACATAACGGGCGGAACCCTCTGTTTGGTTCCGTCGTATCCGCCAACCTGTAGGTACTTTTTCTTATTTTATATTAAACCAAACACTCCTTATCTTATATCACCACTTCCAAACTGCTACTATTCACTTCACCACTCATCCACACCAACGAAAATTTGGTCCTTCCCTCATACACATTGCTCTCTAATCATCATTGTAAGTATTCCAAACATAATTATACTCCTGATCTGCGTCTAGGAATTCTATGTTTGCACAAAAACTAAAACTTAGGGTTATGCATTAACTTAAGTAAATCATGTAGAACATAAGTTGTTAAACTAAACTAATCATGTTTCCCATAGTTAGAAATTGCATCCTTATAAGATATTTGCATGTTTACTAAAACACCCTATGTCAAATTCTTGCAAAAATTTCTCACAAATAGGACAAATATTTTTTTCGACTCATATTGTAAATACAAAATAAAAATGTTATGTTTAAAACATCACTTGCATAATGTCTCTTGAGTGCTAAAGGGAATACATAACTAATATGTATTTTCGGGTATATTCAAACGAAGCTACATTGAATTATGAGCATTTGGGTTATCTTTTGTTTATAACAAAAACTTGCATTATAAAACGTTTTAAGCATCAAAATGAGTCAAGATAACCGCACCTCCATATTGTTTTCATATAGGCACACACTAGAACATCCACATTGTAGAAGTCATTAATTTAGACTAAAATTGTGAAACTTTGTGTTTTCTAGGGATCATCATGCCTCCCGCAACTCATTATGACCATAAGGAGACCATTCACTACCTACCCAAACACAACAAAACCAAAGGCCTCACCGAAACTCAAAGGAACATTTTCAAAGCCTTAGAAAAACGCTATGTCCACGAGGGTAGAACCATTGACCCATCCTTCCTAATTGGAACCAATCTCCATAGGGAACTTGCCACAATCAACTTTGATTGTCTCTTAGAAATTGACAAGCCTATTTGTCCTAGGTTCATTCTAGCATTCTATGCATCCGTCACTCTTTCTTTGGATGATTATGGTTACATGTCTATAAACTTCATGGTTAGTAGCAACCAATACACCTTCACTCTCAATGAATTTGCTCAAATCCCAGGGGTTCCAAACAATGGTACTTGTATCTACACTAACAAACATTCACTCACAACTCTTGACACTCTCATGGACCGCATCCATCCTTATGACACTCCTCTCGTGTCCAAGGATGTACTTCGTGAGCATCTCTTTGTTAGGACTTCCGACACTAGGAGAACCCGTACCAGAAACGAGGTCAACAAGGACCCCTATGGTATGGAACTCAATGAACTCAAGCCTCAATTCAAGAAATGGGAAGAAGTCCTTAGAGCCAATGTCATTAGCACCATAGGAAATAGGGATCACATAAATGTTTGCCTTTGCTACATGCTCTACTCTTTATCCACCCGACAACCCTTCAACTTGGCCTATTACATGGCCAAAAGGATGGCTAACTTTCCCGTGCAAGGTACCACGGCTATGCCCTATGGAATGCTCCTAACACGTCTCTTTAGACACATTGCTCCAATTCCTCTGACCCCAAGAGGCCTTCTCCTAGACTACTCTCTCATCCCACATACGTTTGTATCACTTAGTGATAAGCGAGTCTCCAAAGCCCAAGGGAAACGACCTCATCCTCCTACTTCATCATCGTCATCATCAATGAGTGAAGATGACGGGTTACCCCACTCTAGGCTCCCACCTCTTGAATACCTTTCCCAACTTCCAAATATTCCAAATGAGTCCGAGGAGTACAAGCAAACTAAGGGGATGTTCAAATGTCTAGGGAGGTTTCTTGGGAAGCTCAACAAGAAGATGGATCGCTAATGAGAGCGAGTGTAGGGAGTGTTTGGCACTAGGTGCCATTTGAACAATTTGGATGTTTAACACTTTGTTTTATGGATTTATGTATTCGTAGGGATATTTGGTTATGTTTAGAACTTGCTTGTACTAACAATTATGCAGGATGACAACATTTGGTATGTTGTCAAATTTTCAAATCTATGGAAAATTTCACTAAGTATAGTGAAATTCGCTAGCCCCTGGTCAAAGTCTATTGGTAAGAGTGTTTCTACATTAATTTTTTGCATTTCCTAATCAGATATACATTAAATTTTATGTTCCAAAAGTTTTCGGAAAATTTGGATTTCATCTCGACCCCCGTACACCTGTTCTGTCTCATTTTGGGAATTGGCGGAACTGGCGGAACCAAAAACAGGGTTCCGCCAGTGCAATTTCTGGGTAAACCAGGAATGGACCAACGGATCAGACAGAACCCAAAGTAGGGTTCCGCCCTTGTTATCGTTTGGTTCCGCCGAGCACCTGCAGAAATTTTTTTAATTTTTCAAATTTCAACTTCCACACAAATCCAAATTATCCTTTTTGGTTTGAAACTCATTTCTCCTTAGTTGTTAAGTGTATTAGGATCATTCTTAGCCATAAAAACCAATACAAACCTATTTCCCGCCAAAAATCAAAATTCACCATAACCAACCCAAGGAACCCTTCCCTATAAGGCAAGGAACCCTCCAAAAGGTTCCTTGGAATCCGTGAGACATCTGATCCATATCACTTTGACATGACCACTAAGCATTTAGTGCATATCTTGGTCTTCTTACTCCACCATTTTCATTGGATTGACTTCCAATGATTTGACAACCTTCATAACTCTTCCAAATCATTAGAAACCTCAATTTTTGTATGGTAGAACATCAAATCCAAACACTCCTTTCCACATTTCTTCAACTCTATAAATTTGACCATCTTAGAACACTTTCAAATCACACCATCAACATCTCAATCTCTGAAACTAACTTTCTAAACCACCATTTTGACAATGACACAGTCAACACAAACCTCCCCTCCATCTTGACCCATTAGGCGAACCGCACGCATAAGTGTTAAACCCTTTTGTTGCAACACCACCATCAATCTTAGCTCCTCATCTTCGGATGAATCACCACTTATCATCTCCTCACCCATAAAAGACGAAAACTTCATAAATCTTGCAACTCCCACACCATCACCAAAGTTCAACCATGTTATCACCACTCTACCACCAACAAAGACGCCCATTGATCTAAGTCCACCACCGGCTCCAACTCAACCATCCAAGTCTCCATCACCACCCAAATCACCTAAACTTGAACCAATGGAGCTATTTGGGACTCCACCAACATCACCACATCCTTTTCTAGAGGATCTTGAGGATCTTCCACCAAGATCAAGAAATCCACCAACCTTTCCTTCGTTTGGCTCTATCGAACGAATGGCACATGAACACACCCAGGCGTTTTTTGAGCCCAATGTACCATTTGAACAAGAACCACCACCACAAGAACAACAACCATCATAACCTAAACCATTGTTATTTCACCATATCCACAAATACATCCATGGAGCTCTCTATGGAGAAGCCCACTTTGAACAAAACCAACCCCAACCACCTCAAGTGTCACAACCACAATCCCAATCCCAATCCCAATCCCAACACTTTGAGTCTTTCTTTCCTTCTTATGAGGAAATTGAGGCGTCGTTATGGAACAACCCTCCAAACTCCTACGAGGAGATCAACGACCGCCTTGACAACCTCTATGCCTTCAAAAGCATGGTGGACAATCATCTCCATCAAGCCATGGAGTTTCAAACCACCTTGCTTGCCTCCATTGCAAACCCATCCTCCACTCAAGAAACCGCCACCATTCCACCACCACAACCATCATCAAATGATCTCATCCTACCCAATCCCTATCATGGTTGCTCACATTGTTAGCAGGCGGCTAAAATAAGTGAGAGCATAAAAATCATGCTCCACCAAGTCCAAGATGAAACCCGCTTTGCTCTACAACACATTCTTGAACGTTTGGATGCTCTCTCACACCCAAACGAATCCTAGAGCGTATTATGGAGGCTTTGCCCCATTTAAGAATTTGTTGGGAGACTTCCATTTATAGAAGTAGCAATTTTATTTTCTTAATTATTTTTCTTTTTTTATTTTACTTTGTTTTTCTAGAAGTAGGATGAAATTTTTCATTTCTTGTCTTTGACTTTTACAAAGTCAAATTTTACTTGGAATGATATCTTTTCTACTATCTTGTTTACATTGTTGGTTGATCATATATGAGTTGTGATTGTGATATGGTTGCTTATATTCTCATATTGTGTTGTGGCTAGACGATTTATCATGTGTCATTATCGCCAACTAACTTCTTTTGTTGTAGGTTCAAAATCTATGTTTCCTAACTTGGCACTCCATTTAGGGGGAGTATTATCCAAGGGGGAGCACTTGCATTATTCCGCTTCGCAACTCTTCTTTTTGTTTCGACAAAAAGGGGGAGAAAATATATTTAAACGTATAAACTTAAAATGATTTTCATCAATTAAGTGAAACAAGTTTAAATACAAACTTTTGAAGACTTAACACTAGAATTAGTGATTTACTTAAAAATAAAGTTTATGTTTTGTCATCAACAAAAAGGGGGAGATTGTTAATACAAATTTAGCCTAAAAACGTTATTTATATTTTACGATCTTTGCTAAGTTTTGTTAACGACAATGTGTAAACTTTAGTTTTTAGTAAAACATAATTTTAGTTTTAGTCTTGCATAGCTAGACTTTATTTGCTACATTTACATTTCATATTAAACATAACATTTTGTCACAACCCGTAATTTTCTTCAATACTATTTCCAATATGACATCAACACCTGGTATTTTTACTATAAAATTTTTGCTTTTATAAACTAACTAGACGTGCCTGCGCAACCACCAATACCAAAAGTATGTCAAGTATAAAAACCTTACATTAATACATTAAAATACTATAATGAAACCACTAATATTTACTATTAAATAGGTTTCTCACGAAACCCTAATAATTATAATATAACATAACGAAATACTAAACCTTAAAACACGAAGCCTAAAAATTCTCTATTATAAAACCCTAACTAATATAACATATTAAAACACCTAATACGTAAAAACTTAATATTAATATAAACTATAATAATAAACCTTAGTATACTTAATAGTATACTTATCGTATAATATATATATTACAATACCAAAATACCTTAATATTAAATCTAAAATTACTCTAATATACTTACTTTAAAACTCATAATACAAATACTTAATACGATAACTTAAAACTATATTAAAACATAACTAATATAAATAAACGACCCAAGTACCTATCTTTACGTTAAATTTAAAGGCCATAAATTTAGTCTAATAAACTACGAGTCACGAACATCTTAATAAGCTCGTGTCAAAGTTTCATACGCCCCAAGCATAAACCCCCGTATTTGTCTACTAAACTCCGCGAGCAAGCTTAAAAACTAGTAAACATCTTTGGTTCATTTCTTTCCTTTTCTTTTGCTCCAACACTAATACAAACTAAAACATGCAAACACCAAAAACCATTTTTGCTTTCTTTTATCTTGCTACTGTACGTCAACCAAAACAACACCAAAACCATTTTGTTTCCTTTTGTTCAAACAAACCAACTTGACCCTTGTTCCCTAAAAACTCGACACAAACCAAAACAATATTACTTCTTTCTTTTTCTCTTTTCTGTGAGTCGACCCAAAAACCACAACCAAACAACCAAACCATTTTGTGTTTTCTTCCTCTTGTTCGAATAGTCAAAGCAACCCCAAAACACCATTTTTGTTTTTCTGTGAGTCGACCCAAAACCAAACCAAACGTGACCCTTTTGTTCTTGTTTCCTCTTGAACCAACAAACCAACTTTGATTTTTTTAAAAACCAAAACCAAACTATTTGTTTTCTGCTTTCTGCGTGTCGACCCAAACCCAAAAACCAACCCGACAATAGTTTTCTTTCCTTCTTCTTCTTCCTTTGCTACTGTGTCTCGACCCACCATAAACACCAAACAACCACACACACACCTCCATAACTCACCACCTTATAACTCCGTAAGCAACCACCCATGCACACACCTCCATCACCACCCTCGTCACCTTCACCTCACACCCTCGTCACTTTCCTTAAACCCTAAGTAAAACCAACCCTTGTCATCTTTCTTAACCCTTAAGCAACACCACCTCATCACTTCCTTAACCACCAAGCAACTCCACCCCGTCACTTCCTTAACCTCTAAACAACACCTCCCCTCGCTACCACTCACAACCGAACACACCNCTTAAATTTTGTTGTTTGTGTTACATAATACTTGATGAAACTTATACCTAATGAAAATATATTTAAAACTCAGTCCATTCATATATTTCATCAAGTATTAAATAACACAAAAGAAAATATTTAAGGTCAAAGTCGTAAAAGAAAGACTTCAAAAGTCAAAAGTGGACAAATAAATTGGGACGGAGGGAGTATATAATTAATATAATTAATTTATAAGTTAAAAATAAAAAGTATTAATATAAATAAAGTATTTACATAATAAATAAAAGTGCTACTTTTTTATATAATGTGTCGCAATAGTAGGGAGCTTCATATGAGGGGTATCATGTGGATATTTCGTTTCGACGAGTTTGTTGGGTTTACGATTTAAAGTGCCTTGGCTCCTCAAACGATTATATACATGTGATTTTGGATTATGATGGCCCGAACGGTGATACATTATATTTAAGACTAGTACTTAATAAACATGACACAATACTAGGGAACTTCATGTGAGGGTTATGTACTTCTAAATTATGATGGCCCGAACGGTGTTATGTTTAATAACATAACACAATACTAGGGAGCTTCATGTGAGGAGTATGTAATTCTGAATTATGATGGCCTGAACAGTGTTATGTTATAACTAAACTCTAATAACAATATAACTCAATAATAAGGAACTTCGTGTGAGGAGTTATATACTTCTGAATTATGATGGCCCGAACGGTATTATGTTGGCCGCATAATACAATAATAGGGAGCTTCATGTGAGGAGTTATACTTCTGGATTACGATGACCCGAACAGTGTTATGTTATATCTAAAACTAGTAAACCCTAAGAATACTTACTTAAGAAACAAAATATTAAAACCTTAGACAAACATGATTAGACTTGACATACACACTACACCCGGTTGCATGAGTAGGCCGTCTAGTACGTATCTCAATCACCTTTCCTTAAAACCCTGGTGAGTTTTCATAGCTTCACACCTTTTAAACGCTTTCTAAATGTTTTACAAACCCTGTGAGGGGGACACATGCTACTTGCTTTAAAAACCGAATACAAGTCTTTTCTAAATGTTTTCCAAACTCTGGTGAGTTTTCATAGCCTCACACCTTTTAAACGCTTTCTAAATGTTTTACAAACCCTGTGAGGGAGATACATGCTACTTGCTTTAAAAACCGAATACAAGTCTTTTCTAAATGTTTTCCAAACCCTGGTGAGTTTTCATAGCCTCACACTTTTTAAAATGCTTTCTAAATACTTTACAAACCCTGTGAGGGGGATACATGCTACTTGCTTTAAACCGAATACAAGTCTTTTTCTTTGGTTATTGCACGAGTAAACTAACTGCCATCACTACATAAATAAAATTCATGAATCTAATCGTTTGGGATATTTTACCCACGCGAACGCGAGTATAGTTGATAGATCTATTGGAGTTTGACAACTCCCGTTGGTATTAACACCTCTCTGGGTGGTACCAATAAGTACTATACTTGAACCCACTGAAGGATTAACTTTGGCAAGTTATCCTTCCCATCCCCTCATGTTGGGTCTGCAGCCCACATGACCCGGATTGTTAACGTGTGGTTCATGAGCTTAGTGCAACATACCCCACTCCTGATAATTGTGCATGCATCACAATTATCACACACACACAACATTTTCCTAGATGGGTGTAACAACGTAGCCCAGGGAACTTGTATTCACTAACACTTAAACCTATGATTCTCACTCAACACCTAGTGTTGACTTTTTAAGCATGTATCCTAGGTATACCATTATGGAGACATGGCAGGAGAAGGCACTGAACTCGGAGGACTTTCAATCTTGTTATCATTCAAACACTATTTCACACTTAGATTCACGGGACCTCATCTTAATAAAACTCTGATATTTTAATGAATGATAACTTATTTATAAAAACGTCTCTTTTCGAGTCGTTTTCTATTACTGTAACTGTGATTCCATGAAGTAATACCCCAACCCTAAATCCACTGCGAAATGTGAAAATGGGGGTGTTACACATTTTCATATTTCTAAATATAGAAAATGTAACATGACATCATGGCATACATTATGAGCATTTATGGAAAGGTTTCTAAATCTAGTAGTTGACTTTCCATAAGATCTCTTACACATTTTAGAAGGTTTCTTACTCTATCTATTGTGTGTTGACTTGAAGAAACTTGATTTGACATTGCTAGATATGGAAAGATTTCTTGAAGACTTTGACTGTCAGACCTGGCGGAACCCTGGGGTTACAAGGGCGGAACCCTTGTTTTGGTTCCGCCGGATCCGCCAGGCTGCTGGTTTGGTTGGCTATAAATAGCAAGCCACTTGCAAGATATCTCTTATCACTTATTATAATTTACACATACATTCTCATTGCATTCATCTAACTCATTAACATTCCATTTGTGAGATCTTTTGTAGCAAAGAAGATCACAAGTTCATACCAAAAGTTACAAGTCTCAACATAACATTGCAAGTCTTGTTAGCTTAGTTTTGTGTAACCTAGTGAGGTTTATACATCTATTCATTGTGTAATTTCAGTAGTGATCGGTTAGTATTTTAGGCCTTAAAATACATAGTGTGACGGGAGTGGTTGTACCCTTGTAAAAGAACTCGACATCTAGCTTTGTGTCGGTAATCTTGTGTAAGCGACGTGTAAGGTTTTCTCCGCCAGTGAAAGGAGCTTATTGACTAGTGAAAGAAACTCTCGAGTTGGATACTCGGGGCGTGGAGTAGGGCAAGGAAAAAGAGTCCTTGTAGCTGAACCACGATAAACTATCGTGTTGTGGTTTGATCGTTTCTTTCTTTATTCTTGCGTATTACATATTGTCTTTTAGATTAGATCTTTGATTACACGGAAAGTTTTAAAAGATAATTAAGTTAAAAACCGCTAAACTATTCAACCCCACTTCTAGTTTTCCACAGATAGTTTGGATTTATCCAAGGTGTCCATTGTCTTACTAAGGCTACTTAGATCCAGAACTTTTGGACCTACAAGTGGTATCAAAGCCTATAGAGCGACTCTGAGTAAGAAGAAACACAGCAGCCACAAACAAACACTAAAACAATCACTCAAAATCCTAAAAGATGTTTGTTCCTGGTAATGATGTTTTCTCAAGCCACCACGGTGATTCTGAAGAATCAAATCATGATGATGCTGCATCAGATAGTGGTAAACCAAAGCAAAAATAGCAGATTGTACCTGCAACAACCACTATATCTAATATCAAACTCCCAATTCTCAAGAAGGAGGAGTATGATATCTGGGCCATGGAGATGGAGCACTATCTAGAATACATTGACAATGATGTCTGGAAAGTGATTTAGAATGGGAACTCAAAGAAGAGGATCTCTGTAGGCAAGGATGGTACTGTTAGAGTACTTCCACCAGTCTCTGCTGCAGAGATCCATGCTGTGGAGAAGGAAAGAAAAGCAAGAACCATCCTACTGATGGCCATTCAAAAGGAACATCTGAGAATATTCCATGGGATGGATGATGCTAAGGAGATTTCGGAGGCAATTCGAACTAGCTTTCGAGGCAATGCTAACTCTAAAAAGATGCAGAAGGCTGTTCTTAAACAGAAATTTGAAGAATTCACTGTTTCTAGTTCTGAAGGGCTAGAAAAAGTGTAGGTCCAAAGTTCTGGATCTAAGTAGCCTTTGTAAGACAATAAACACCTTGAATAAATCCAAAGTATTTATATGAGAAACTCTTAAGAACGATGTATACTTGATGTTAACGCGGAATATTAACACAAGCAGTAAGAATAACACTGGGATTTACTAACTTTTTACTTCTATTTACTTTATAAAACTTGGCCTAGAACTCAATGCCGTAGGGTTCCTTTTATACTATAAGGAAACCATAATTCTACAAAACGTGTGAAAGGATACATGCATATCTTCTCCTAAGATATCTAACCGTGTGCATATCAGTTCCTATAATATCTCCTAAGATATCTAATTTGCTAAGAAAAACAGACTTAACAGTCTAAACATAAACAGAGTTAACTAGTGTCTGCCAGACTTAACTTAGTACTGGCAGACTTAACTATCCACCCGACTTAACTAACTATCTAGACTTAAGTCTGGTTACAAATAATTCCCAACAATCCTCCCCTAACTTGATATTCATGCTCCATGATCTTCAAGTTCCTTTCTTTAGAAATGCTTTGAGGATTTTGAATATGATCTTCTTTGGAATTATTGTATAGCTTCAACTTTTTGTTGAATCTTCATATCTGTGCAGCATCCTATGTCAGCAAGACTTTTGTACCATCTGATCTTTACTGTTGAAACTAAGACCTTGATAGATCTTTGAGCCTTTGGATCGTTAGCAATGTCTGTGTAATCACAAACACTCTAAAAGAGAATCTCTACTACTTGTATTGTTTAGCGGAATTATAAATACAAGCACAACACAAATACTAACAATGCTTTGATCCTCTATGGATCGTTTATTATCAACTAATAATGTTATTCTCAAAACGTACATAATGCATTAGCAAGGATTCCTTTTATACTACAAGAAACCCTAACCCTTCTTACAAGAATCAAATAACAGTAAAACAATAAAAGATATTCTACATATCTTGTCCTAGAATAAACTAAGTTTACATTCTACGGATTAACTATATCCGCAGAATCTTCTCATCCGCAGGAACACTTGTCAGCAGAAACCAGCAAAGCTATCCGCATGATCCTTTCAGCAGCATTCCTCAGCAGTAGTTTCTAGAATTCCCAACAATCCTCCCCTAATCTTGAATTTGACCTGGTTAAGTTCAAGATTCTTGATAGAGCTTAACACTTCAGAATAAGAGGATTGAATTCGAACACAAGCAGCAAAGAATCAAAACATCCACATCTCTATGAGAGACCAAACTTTAAAATCTAGATCTTTGCAGCAACAAATGACATAATGGACATCAAAACATATTAGTTTCAGACTCACATCCAGGTGTGTTAACTCCTGTGAGAGGTGAATCATTGAAAATAATGGATTTGATGTCTCTTTACCAATAGCCATCACTACTGGAGTAGCCAAATGTTCAAGTTCAAAAACTATGGTACACTGATAACCATATGATTTTTAGTAAATCATCAACTATAAACGGATTTGAAATGTCTTTACCTGTAGCCGTTTGCTCAGGACTAGCCAATTATTTGGTTGATTTAATCACCTTGGTTAACTGAATACCAAATACGGATTTCCACTGCCTTTACCATAAGCCATACACTTATGAGCTAGTCAATTCTTTGGATTTTCAAAGAATAAGATCCATGGTGAATTGATGACCATTCAACTCTCAGCAATTAAGCATGGGTGAGTTGAGTACCCTATGGTTTTGAGCAAACCATTACAGCTATCAACAGATTGGATGTGTCTTTACCAAAGTTGTACCCTTTGGACTAGCCAACTCTTTGATGGAACAGTCAACATCATGGTGAGTTGATAACCATAGAACATATGTACCTGTATACAACAAAGAGTGGCAAATAATACAAGAAAGTTAGTTTTTTTTTCTTTTTCTTTTTTTTTTCTTTTTTTTTTTGTTTTTTTTGAACTGAGTTCTTCACAGAATTTTTGTTTTTCCGTGGCATTGTGGAATGATTCATTTGGTTGGTTTGTTAGGAGAGGTCATGCTGGAGTGAGTGATGATTAATGATGATGAGGGGTATTTATAGTATGATGATTATGTGTTTATGGAAGGATAATATGTGTTGGATTGGCTAGATAAAATGTGTTTAAGTATTTTGGGAAGTGAGGAATTAAAATAGGGTGAAAAGGCTAAAAAGCAGAAAGCAAACAGGGAGCCATGTCCTACAGATGGCCGGCCCCCTTAATTAATGGCCGGTCCCCTTAATTTTAAGGGGGCCGCCCCTTTGATTTATGGGGGCCGCCCAGGCCTGAGATCCCAGATTGCCAGAAACAGGTTTTTGGTAAAGTTTTTCCAGAAAGATGTTTGTTTTGGGGTTTGGTTTTGGGCAAGACCAATTCTTTAGGCAACCAGGCAAGCATTTTCATTGTGGAATTTACATGAAAAGCATATATGCTAGCAAATTATCATATAATCATAATTAAGCATGCATGTTAAGCTAATATAACTATTAAGCAATTAATATTACCTAAAGCAACTAACTAAGGTTGAAGGCAACTATTAGTGGCAAACTAGTGATGGAACAAATGTGACAATGAAGTTCTTAATTTTGTTCTAGTGTGTGCCTATATGAAACAAATGTGGAATAAAGATTGCTTCGACTCCTATGAGAAACAAATTATCCTAAGAAACAATCTTTAGTCTCCTTGAATTAACTTTGCTCACTTCTAAGTGTCATATATAAATATATATATTGGATTATATACATATAGATAACGAGAGTGAGACTATTATGCATGATTTTGAGAGAAACGTTTTTATCATTATTCAACAATGAGTTTTCCTAATTGTGAGAATGATTTTGAAATGAATTGAGGTTTTTCCTTGAAAATATAATTATGCAAACAAAATATCTCAATTCCTGATTTTGTGCAAAACAGAATCCTAGACTCAGATTTGAGAAGAGGAAAAGAGAAGAAAAGAAACAAAGAAAAAGAAAAAAAATCATGGTCTCAGATGGCCGGCCCCCTTAAAGTGAGGCCGGTCCCCTTAAATTTAAGGGGGCCGCCCTTATACATTTAAGGGGTCCGCCTATCTGACACTTGAAAATTTCCAGAACATTGAAAATTTAAGAAAGTTTAGATTATTTAAGAAAATTCATCAATTTATTCCATCATTCCTAATCCTAAACGCAAGTGGTTAAATAATTCACGCTTAAGGGGCTTAGTAAATATGTCGGCAATGTTATCTTCTTAAGCAACCTTTTCTATTGTTATGTTTCCTTTTTGCACATTATCCCTAAGGAAGTGATGACATATTTCTATATGTTTAGTCCTAGAGTGTTGAACGGGAGTCTTACTTAAATCTATAGCTCCTTTGTTATCGCACATAATAGGAATATTTTCTAACCTAACGCCATAGTCTACGAGAGCTTGTTTCATCCATAGAGCTTGTTGACATGCCTTTCCGGCGCTTACGTATTCGGCTTCGCTGGTAGAAATAGCAAGAGCGGTTTGCTTCTTGGAGAACCAAGATGTTAGGCAACATCCCATAAACATGCAAATACCGCTAGTGCTCTTTCGATCCACGTAGTCTCCCACATGATCCGAATCCGCATAGACAATGGTTTCTATGCCGGATCCCTTAGGATACCATAATCCTAAGTGTATAATGCCTTTAATGTATCGGAAGATACGCTTAACCGCTTCTAGGTGAGAGGTTTTGAGATCCTCTTTGTTGAAACTAAGACCTTGATAGATCTTTGAGCCTTTGGATCGTTAGTAATGTCTGTGTAATCACAAACACTCTAAAAGAGAATCTCTACTACTTGTATTGTTTAGCGGAATTATAAGTACAAGCACAACACAAATACTAACAATGCTTTGATCCTATATGGATCGTTTATTATCAACTAATAATGTTATTCTCAAAACGTACATAATGCATTAGCAAGGATTCCTTTTATACTACAAGAAACCCTAACCCTTCTTACAAGAATCAAATAACAGTAAAACAATAAAAGATATTCTACATATCTTGTCCTAGAATAAACTAAGTCTACATTCTACGGATTAACTATATCCGCAGAATCTTCTCATCCGCAGGAACATTTGTCAGCAGAAACCAGCAAAGCTATCCGCAGGATCCTTTCAGCAGCATTCCTCAGCAGTAGTTTCTAGAATTCCCAACAATCCTCCCCTAATATTGAAGTTGACCTGGTTAAGTTCAAGATTCTTGATAGATCTTAACACTTCAGAATAAGAGGATTGAATTCGAACACCAGCAGCAAAGAATCAAAACAGCCACATCTCTATGAGTGACCAAACTTTAAACTCCAGATCTTTGCAGCAACAAATGACATAATGTACATCAAAACATATTAGTTTCATACTATTCTCGTCACATCCAAGTGTATTAACTCCTGTGAGAGGTGAATCATTGAAAATAATGGATTTGATGTCTCTTTACCGATAGCCATCATTACTGGAGTAGCCAAATGTTTAAGTTCGAAAACTATGGTACACTGATAACCATATGATTTTTAGTAAATCATCAACTATCAACGGATTTGAGTTGTCTTTACCTGTAGCCGTTTGCTCAGGACTAGTCAATTATTTGGTTGATGTAATCACCTTGGTTAACTGAATACCAAATATGGTTTTCCACAGCCTTTACCATAAGCCATATCCTTGTGGGCTAGTCAATTCTTTGGATTTTCAAAGAATAAGATCCATGTTGAATTGATGACCATTCAACTCTCAGCAATTAAGCATGGGTGAGTTGAGTACCCTATGGTTTTAAGCAAACCATTACAGCTATCAACAGATTGGATGTGTCTTTACCAAAGCTGTACCCTTTGGACTAGCCAACTCTTTGATGGAACAATCAACATCATGGTGAGTTGATAACCATAGAACATATGTACCTGTATACAACAAAGATGGGCAAATAATACAAGAAAGTTTGTTTTATTTATTTATTTATTTATTTTTTACTAACAAAATGAAAAAGAAATAAGAATACAACAATCATCCCAAAGAAGTGTCAATCTACACACCATGCTTGGCTTTCATTTCATTCTTGAAAAGAAGACTCTGCCTTATAGCTTTGACTAACTGCTCAGCATATGTCATGTCATTCCCAACCACATCCGTAGGAACAAGCAGCTTCATCCCCAACATCTGTCTTAAAATTCTAAGAGAGATGGGATAAGTAATCTCAGCACACATGTAAAGAATCTTGCCAGCAGCAGTTGATAGCACATGTACATTAGGGAGAGGATAAAATTTCCAGTTAGCAAGCTCCCATTTTGATTGACCCATCCAAACCCTAAATCCTTTACTAACAGTGAGGTTGGAATCAAATAATGTAGTCAAGTCCCCATGTAAATATAAGCCACATCTTGTAGGCTCCTTGTTTTTGTAATAGGAAGTAACCCAACTATAAAGATTCACCAGATCCTGTCTATCCACAAAAGTTAAAATTTCACTAAGAAAAGTAAAATGTTTAACTGACCCATCTGCTCTATGAACAATGTTGATATCTTGATCTTTCAGTTGAAGAGGTGTAATTTCCCACTCAACCAAAGGAACATGGGCCACAGGATCTTCACCATCATCTTCCTCAATCTCAATATACTCAGAATCTGCTAAAGGTGTAACCAAGCCTCTAGAAACCCTCTTTCTTGCCAAAGTCTTCTTTCTCTTGCCAAGAGAAGGTGAAGGTGTGTCATTAGAAAGCATCAGCAGTGGCAGATTGTTCAGCAGGAACAGGTATAGGGATAGGAGTGTCAGAAGGATCATCTGTAGATGCATCAGCAGGAACATCATGAGATGTATCAGCAGGAACAGATTGTTCAGTAGCAACATGTGTTGGAGCCTCAGCAGAAACAGAATGTGAAGCATCAGCAGTTTGTGGAGCAACATGACTAACTCTTGCTTCATTAGCCTTGGCAAGCTCAGCTGAATCATCATCAAGCATCCTTTGAACAGCTTCTGCACTCAACCTATCTTCCTCAATCTGCCTCTTTGTTTTCTGTCTTGTAACAGGACCTTCAGTAACCATAGGAGCCTTCCTCTTATCTGTGAACTTGGAAGACTCAGCAGGAAGAGGTAGATCAGTAGGAACAGGTGGATCAGCAGAAGTGGTCACAGATGGTACACTAAAAGAATCAACAATTTGCACATAAGAGGTACCATGACCAGACTTGAACCTCTTAGAAGGTGGTTCCTCTAGTGTTGGTTTGGATGTGCTCTTCTGACCCTGAGACATAATGTAGTTATATGTTCTCACCAACTTGTCATGAGGCATATTCCAAACCTTCTCTTTAGTCCACCCTGAATTAAACACAGCTGAGCTCATATTCTTAACAGCCATCCTCATTTGATTGGTTATTTGTGCCTGTGTTGGAGGCTTATCCCTCTTTGCTTTTGCTTTCTTCTCATCCTCCTCCTTTTTCTTCCTTCTCAGCAGAGCAATAATGCCATCAGAAGAAACATTATCTCCAAGTAGATCTTTGGCAAGTGAGGTATTGGAAGCAATCTGAGCCCCAATATGCATCCAATCAGCCTCATTAAAGTCTGAAACTTGAGCATCCAATTCTTTCCTTCTTTCAGGTGGCAAAGTAGAAACATATGTAGCCTTTGCCCTGGCAATCTCTGCATCAAACTGTGCTTGTTGTTGCTGAGCCAAAGCTTCACTCTTCATGAGATCTTCATGTTTTTTGAAGAGTCTTTCTTGAGCAAGTATTTCTTCTTCAGTTATCTTATCTGAACCAAGATCTTGATCAACCATATCAACATGCTCTTCTTCAGCAGAAACAAAGATATCAGCAGAAGAAGATGCAGCAGACTGATGTGCAGGAGAAGACAGCTTTGAAGGGTCAGCAGTAACTCCAGAAACACTCACACCTTGAATATCAGTGGTAGGAGCTTCATCAGAAACCTCAAATGTTCTTCCATACATAAAGATAGGAGGATCCTCTCCTGAAGGAGCAGCAATAGATGGCTCTAGAATTGTAGAAACAACACCATCAGCAGGATCAACATCCATGGATTGCCCAATATCAGCAGCAGATAGTGTATCAGCAGAATCAACAACTGGTGCAGAAATGTCACCCCCATTCTTACTAAAGAACTGCTCACTCTGAACCTTGATGGGACTCTTGCTCTTTTGAATGTCAGCAGCTGTAAGTGGTGGAGAGGGAGTGAGGTTAACTTCAGAAGCATCAGCCAACATATGAAGAGAATCAAGAGACACAAATTCTTTTGCTGTATTATCTGCAGGGACCTCCAGTTCATCCTCTGATTCAACCACAAACTTCCTCTTCTTATTGGTCTCAAGCTGATCTTCCAAAGTCTGAACTCTGTGTGTTAATACACTGATTTGACCCCCAAGATCTACTTTGGTCTGAGTGAGTTCCCTTTCTAAATCACCAACTTGTTTGACATACCTGTTAAGCAACTCATAGACAATGGTTAGTGATATAGGGTCCTCAGCTGTACCAGCAGGTATACCAGTGGTTTTGGGAGCTTCATTGGACCTGGTAGGGGACACATGAAAAGCATCACCAGTAGTGGTGGTATCTACAAAGGACTCTCTATTTGGACTAGAAGGATGTTGTCCTGTGAATATAGGTGTCTCATGATTGGGCTCAGCAACAAAGGTTCCTAGGAACTCATCACTATGGTCAAGTTGGTCAGTGAAGGGTGTCTCATCCTCATTCCTATGGTCAACAGAATCCTCACCAGCAGGATTGACTGGTTGCAGAGGAGCAGCAGGTTGCTCATGAGGAGTATCCACAGGATGATCATCCGCAGCTGCTGATGCAGATGCTTCAGCAGCTTCAGATGAACCAGCAACCCCAGCTGCTGATGCACTGGCATCAGCAGTTTCAGGAATGGGTGGAATACTATCCTCAGCAGCATGAGGGCTGGGTAGATCACCACCTTCAGCAGCACCAACATTGCCACCAGCCAACATAGCTGGTGTTAGAGGCCATGTGCACCAGTGTATTGACTAGCCATGCTTGAAAAGACTTTAGAGGTCAACTCTAGAATAGGTCTATGTGTTCTATCACGTGTTTCAATACCTATTATGATTTGAAGGAACCTAGGGTACATATAAAACTTGTTCTTATCAGCATTAATATTACTAATCATGCCCTGAAAGATAAATCTAGAAAAGTTAAAATTTGTACCCTGTGATATACAAGCAATAGCACATGCCAGATATGTAGAGAATTGATCCAATCCTCAAGTCTTATTACTTACACACTTCAACAAAGTATGCACCAGAAACTTCCATTTAGGACCATGGAGTTTCTTATACCATGCTTTCTTTCCATTACCCTGATAGCCAATAGCCGGTAATGCAGGAAGTATCAGTGCCTTATCTTCAGGATACTCACCATCTGCATCTTTCAGTTGAAGTTTAGTGCGGATCAAAGACTCAGTAACTTCATACTCTTTCCTATCAATGGTAGTGAGAATCCTTGTGTCCTCATCTCTTAATGTGGCAGTATCCCAAAATTGCGTAACCAATGATTCACACACAAGTGTGGGATAGTGTGTGAGAGCAAAATGAAGATTAGACCGCTTCAAGAACTCTACCATTGGATCAAATAATTCTTTCCCCTTTGCTTTGCCTAGAAATGCGATTTGATTGTGGTCACTTTTGAAGACAAGTAAGGACATGAGTGGTTTTGAGAATAGAATGAATTTGAGAAGTTGAGAAATGGGTTTGAAGTTATAACGAGTGGGAAGGAGTTATTTTGAGTGTGGGATTCACACGATTGGTTATTTAAGGAAGTTACCAAATCGTGGGAGGTAATTGACAACGAATCTTGGAAAGAATCGTTTGACCAATTTTGACTTTATAACTTACCCAAAATAAAACCCAAAAGTGTACTCGCCAGCAGAATGGAAAAGTCAATCCGTAGAATCGTATGGTCAATCCGTAGAATCAAACCATCAGCAGAATTGAAAAGTCAATCCGTAGAATCTTATGGTCGATCCGCAAAATCAAACCATCAGCAGAATATATACAGGCTGTCATCCATAAATACCCATTGAACCGACTCCTCATTAAATGCCTTAATTACTTAATCCGGTCTATAAATAACCCTCAAATCACACTTAATCACCATCAACCAAACACAATTTCTCATCAGCAGCAATCATGAATCCAATAGAAATATCCTCTGATTCCTCTTCAGCTTCTTCGAACCATTACATTCCTCCTCCACCTCCTACACCACAACCACCAATGCCTTTTAGACGAAGGCGTGGCTGGAGAACCAAGGAGGAAGCACGCAAAAGGAGACATGATGTACCAGCTCCTCCTCCTCCACCACCACCACCATCACCATCACTTCCTTCTTCATCCTCTGACTCAGATACCCCTGATAAGACAGGGCGTATGGAGTTGTTGTTTCTTGAGGATTTGGATGAAGGGACTTCTGAGCCACCACCTCTTTCAAAGCTTCTGACAAAGGAGATGGAGCGAGTTGTGGCTGGGATGAGCCAGATACCAGTTCCTCAATCTGCCAAGAAGTTGCTAAAACCACCTCCACAGATAATGGGGCTTGTGTGCAAGAAGCTATTGACTTCTGAGACAAAGCCCAAAGATGTTGAGAAGGTGTTGAGGAACAAGGGGGCTGGTGAAGGCACATCTGATCCCAAGGGCAAAGGGAAGAGAAAACAGGATTAGGTGCTAAGATGTGTTCAGTCTTTTGAGTAAGGTGCTCGGATGTGTTCAGTCTTTTGAGTACGAGGGTTAATACATATGAAGAGAACAAGACTGAGACACCCGTTGACAAGCTTGTTGCATGGAAAGCTTTATTTTGTACCCTCAAAGGGAATAGAAATCAGGATAAGGTGCTAAGATGTGTTCAGTTGTGTTTGTTTAGATGTTAGGATTTGACTGTAACTTCTTTTGGTGAAAATGAATGAACTTTTAATTTATCTCTTTGTTGTCATTCATCTTGTTTTATGCATAAGGTAGATACTTCTGAAAGAATCAAAAATATGTTATCAGCAAGAACTACACTCCGCAGAAACACCATTCAGCAGGAACTGTAAAAACTATCCGTATGAACCATTTGATCAGCAGAATCACCCTCAGTAGTATTGTGCAAAAATATCTTTAGGAGAAATCTTAGAGCATTTATTCTGCCACCTAATACGCATTTATGGACCTACACTTTGACTTTGGCCTATAAAACAGATCCAAACTTTTCACCAAACCTAATTATCCACAAATAACAAGAACCATGAGCTCAAAACCCCAAATTGTTGAATCTTCATCTGATGCTTCAATCCTTAATGAATCACCAACAAGGAGTACAGATGAATCCCCAGATGCAGAAAAGAACCAAATTCCCAATAAGTCATCCAAGAAGAAGATGAATGAAGTAGGATCATCAAGCACAGTTCCCAATCCGGCCATGTCACCTGAATCTTCAGAAGACTCCAATCCTTGGATTCCTCTCCAACCACCTGCAAGAGAGCTCATATCACCCTTCCTGTGTACTTCCTCAGATAAGGATGAACCCCAAGATCAAGCTCCTTCCACTCCAACAGGATCAGAAGAGAATTCTTCCAAACCTCCAAATTGGGGTTTTGATTTAGACCTCTCTGATGATGATGGGAAGGGAAAAGGAAAGGTGGAGTAGTGTCAGGGTTAGAGTCATGTTTCAATGTTGTCAGGGTCTGTAGAATCACCATCTTTTGTAATAAGCTTTTGATGATAAATGAATTTACTTTCCCCTTAAGAATCACTTTGATGTTTGTTCCCTGAGTACACTTGATTAATTTGTTTTTACTGATATGAGTTAATGCTATGGATGCACTTCCAAAACATCAGCAGACATGTTATCAGCAGCAATATTATCAGCAGAAACAGTAACCTCAGTAGAAACATACATCAGCAGAATTAGCTTAACTGCAAAACAAACACACAGACCAAAACACACAAACCAATCCAATCCAAATAATTGTGAGTATATACAACAAGTAACCTGCAAAACAAAGTTAGTAACTATACAAAATACATTTTCTACAAATCCTCCCCAGAGGCATATGCCTCCCCTTAGGCTTATGCCTCCCCTCAAACACAGCATTCAAGGGTTAACCATCCCAATATGGACCACTAAGTGATTAAACCTAGGTCCATCAAACGCCTTTGTCAAAAGATCAGCCACATTATCATCTGTATGGATTTTAAGCACCTGAATTAAGTGTTTCTCATTTGCATCCCTAATAAAATGGTGCCTAATTTCAATGTGCTTAGTTCTATTATGAAATACTGGATTCTTAACAATGCATATGGTACTTCGGTTATCAATAAAGATTTTAGTGTTCATGAAATTGAACCCATAATCAAGTAGTTGATTTTGTATCAAAAGAACTTGGCCACAGCAGTTAGCAGCAGCAACATACTCTGCTTCAGTAGAAGAATTGGCCACAATTGTTTGCTTCTTGCACTGCCAAGATATTAACCTTCTTCTAAGGAATTGGCATCCTCCAGTAGTGGATTTTCTATCCAAATTAGCACCTGCATAATCATTGTCACTGTAGGCTTCTAGTTCAAAAGGAGACTCTCTTGGGTACCAAAGGCCAAGTTTGGGTTGGCCTTTAAGATACTTAAAGATCTTCTACACTGCATTGAGATGGGAAGTCAAGGGTGTGACTTGGTGCCTAGAACAAGCACTCACAGCAAATGTAATGTCTGGCCTTGAAGCTGTCAAATACATAAGTGACCCAATCATGGACCTGTACATGTGAATATTGACAGCAGGATCTGCTTCAAGGTTATTCTTAGTTTTGGGAGTTTCATATGGGGTAGTTGCAGTCCTAACATTCTCCATATCAAACATCTGAAGAATGTCCTTCACATACTTCTCTTGATGGATGTAGATACCATCAGGCTTTTGCTGCACTTGTAGACCCAAAAAGAAAGTCATCTCTCCCATAGCACTCATCTGAAATTCACCCTTAATCAAGTCCTCAAATTCTCTGCACCAAGCTTCCTTAGTTGATCCAAAGATGATGTCATCCACATATACTTGCACAAGAATGATATCCCTTGAATTTTTCTTGATAAAGAGAGTCTTATCAATGGCACCTCTTCTGTAACCATGTTTCAGCAGGAATGTAGATAGCCTAGCATACCAGGCTCTTGGTACTTGATGAAGTCCATAGAGAGCTTTCACAACTTTGTACACATGGTTAGGATGTTCTGGGTCTTCAAAACCTTTAGGTTGAGTAACATATACTTCTTCTTCAATCTCCCCATATAGAAAAGCACCCTTCACATCCATCTGATAGACCACAAATCCCATATAAGAAGCAAATGCCAAAAAGATTCTAATGGCCTCAACCCTAGCCACTAGTGTAAATACCTCATTATAATCAATCCCCTCTTCTTGTCGAAAACCTTGAGCTACTAATCTAGCCTTATTTTTAACCACAATGCCCCTAGCATCCCTTTTATTCTTCAAGATCCACTTTGTCCCAATTGCAAACTTTCCATCAGGTAGTGGCACAAGAATCCAAACCTCTTGATTCTTGAATTGTTGCATTTCCTCTTGCATAGCTTCTACCCATCTGGCAATAGAAAGTGCTTGTGCTACACTTGTTAGTTCAACCTGTGATAAGAAACGAGCAAACATACAATGTTGTTGATATGTGTGGTTGTCTCTTTGTTGAGCCATGACATAAGTAACAAAAGCATATTCTCCAAATTGTGTTTTCTTCACTGAACTCCTTGTTTGAACTGCTGCATTGGGATCTCCAAGGATGTTCTCTTGAGGATGAATAGTGTGGATTCTTTTGGTAGGGATGGGATTAACATCAACAGATGGTTGGAGATTGTTCAGTGTAGGAGCAAAATCATCATCATAAGAAGAGGTACTGAAAATGCTACTAGCTTGTTGATGATTACCAAGATCAGTGGGGGATGAAAATCTACCAAAAGGGTCTTCAAAGCTCTGGGATGGACTGACATTAGTGGGAAAAGGATCAGCAGAATTGGATGGTCCAGCAGGAATGGCATCAGCAGTATTCGGATCAGCAGGAACATGAGGTACTTTGTCAGCAAAAACAGGACTACTTTTAGCAGATTCTATGTTTCTGCGGACATCAATAGCAGATTGCCTCAAGAGTGCTTCAGTATCTTTAGCAAACTCAAAACCAAGTGCATCTGCAGCTTCTTTAGCTGCATGTTCTTGCTGCTGAAGTCTAGCTAATGCCTCTGCATAACTTGAATCAATGTCATCCACATCAGAAGCATGTGTAACATTTGAACCTGAAACATGAGGAGAAGGAAAAGAAGGAACAACAATAGTTGCTTCCTCTAACTCAGAGTCAGAGTCAGAGTCAGCATCCATGGCTCCTTGATTGTTAGTGGGAACCTCATTTGTACCTGCAGATTGGTTAGAAACATATCTAGTATAACCCAAAGAATCAGTCAAATAATCTAGGTCAAAGTACCAAGCATGACCCTGACCCTGAACATTAGGCTTTTCTTCTAGGTACCTCAGGTTAAGAGTTTCCTCAATCTTTCTAGCAGACATATTATACACCCTATAGGCCTGACTATGAGCTGAATAACCAACAATATATCCCTCATCTGCTTTCTCATCAAATTTGCCTAATTGATCACTAGTGTTCAAAATGGTCACATGACAACCAAAAGGTCTAAAGTGTGTAATACTGGGAACTTTACCAGTGAGAAGTTCATAAGATGTCTTGTTATGAGGTCTAGTGATTGATACCCTATTCAGAACATAACAAGCAGTGCTTACTGCTTCAGTCCAGAACATAGTGGGTAATTTAGAGTCTGCAAGCATAGTTCTTGCTGCCTCTATCAAGGTTCTATTCTTTCTCTCAGCAACCCCATTTTGTTGTGGGGTTCTTGGATTGCTATAGTCCCTTTTTATCCCTTTAGACCCGCAAAGTTCAATTAACAAGGCATTTTTAAACTCTGTCCCATTATCACACCTAATACATTTAACCTTTTTGTTTAGCTGGTTTTCAACAAGAGTTATAAATTCTTTTAGAGTTGGAAAAGTTTCATCTTTAGTTCTCAAAAAGGATACCCAGCAAAACCTGCTATAGTCATCAGTGATTACCAATGAGAAGAACTTGTGATCAATACTGCGGATTTGATTTGGACCAAAAAGATCCATATGCAGCAGTTGAAGAGGTTCTGAAATGGTGCTCACAGCTTTGATGGATTTGTATGAGGCTTTGTGTTGCTTCCCTTTGTTACATGCAACACAGTTGTGTTCATTGGTGAAGATTTTGGAAGGAAGTCCATCAACTAGCCCAAGTTTGGAAAGCTTGTTGATGGTTTTGAAGTTCACATGAGCCATCCTTCTATGCGACTTAGTAGATTCATCTAGAGATGCTTTAGCCACCAAACATGTTAGATCACCTGCAGGTTGGACATCATACAAGTTGAATGTATATAAGTTGTGGCTCCTTGGAACTCTCAGCAGAATGTTTGTATCTGCTGGAAGTTGAAAGTCTTTAGACAGCACAAGACATTCATCCTCAGAGAAGAAGACTTTGTTCTTGGTGTCACAAATTTGTGAGACTGAGAACAAATTAAAATTTTGCAGTTCCTTCACAAAGTACACATTCAGAAAGTCCAACTTGGGTGTTCTGATGGTTCCTTTCCCAGTGATTCTACCTTCACCTCCACCAAAAGTTATAGAGCCACCATGTTGAATTGGCACAAAATCATGTATTATGTCTTTATTCCCTGACATGCTTCTTGAACAACCACTATCCACTATGCCTACTGCTTTACTTTTAAGAGGATGTTCCTACAACAACAACAAAAATAATATACAAGAATTAGTACACTTTGGAGACACAAGTCATCACTGACTTGAGTCTGCCTTGTGGATCATAATTGTTAGGCCATGGAGATATATAAGATCCACCATTGTTCTTGGGCCTGTTTTGAAAATTTGGTCCCATATAGTTCCAAGAACAACCTGCTGAGGGCTTAACAGCAGAATCCCATGGTGTCCCCCACCCCATATACATTGGGTGATATTAACTAGGCCAATAACCATTCGAAAAGTAATAATTATTAGGTCTATAGAATGGTCTAGCAACTTGTCTTTTCCTACTGGGTGGAAAAGGTCTTCCAGCAGAAACAGGTCTATCCGCAGGAACTGACTTATCAGCAGAAACTGATTTATCAGCAGGATTGGATCTGCTGGTTTGGGAAGTTGCTTGTGGAACATAAGGGGGTATATTAGTAACATTTTTCCACTTTGGTCTAGGTCTTGTCTGTTTAGCATACACACCCATTCTCTGCTCATGAAAATTACAATCCTTAATCAAATGAAATTTACTTCCACACACAAAACATTTCTTCTTTTTAGAAGATTTATTCAAAATAGAAGATGTTCCAAAACAAGCAGAAGTATTCAAACCACAAACATTATCAGAATTGTTTTGCACAAAATTAAAAACATTGTCTTGCATAGAATTAAATGTCAAGTCTTCAAGTGAAGCTGTGTCAGAACTTGGTTCATCAGCAGCAACTCTAACAGACTTGGGTGTATGCTTGGGTGGGGTCTTGGGAAGGTCAGACTTTTCACTTGAATCACAGCTGGTATAAGTGGTAGACCCTTGGTCTGAGGACTTGTCACTGTTAGAAAAAGAGACAAAGTCATTAGTGTTACAAGTAGGGTCTGGCAAGTCATTGGACTTTTTGCCATAGAGATGGTGTGATCCATCAAAGTCTGAGGTCTTAGTGGTAGGCATGTGTTCTCCTCTAATAGGTCCATTGACAGCATGTAAATCTCCTTCTTTTACATAATTTGCTAACCCTGCTGGTGTAGAGTTCTTTATATCATTGATTGCCTCTACACCAACATACTTCTGAAAACCTAATCCTATCTCAGATTTTACAGATTGACTACTATAGAGTAATTCAGCTAACTTACCACCTGAAATTAGCCATTTATTATGCCTATCCACCTCATTATCTAGCTTCTCTTGTAATTCTTGTTTTTCTAAATCTACCCTAGCTTTTTCTTTTTCATAATATTTTAACTCATTTAAAGCATTAGTTAAATCTCTTTCCAACACTCTTATCTTTTCTTCATAAGCAATCTGATTCTTTTGAAACCATAATTTTTGTTGCTCTAAGGTTTTTAAAGCATCTTTGTGAGCTTGAAGAGCTGCAAAGCATTCATTGTACTTAGGTTTCATGTCATCATAAGCTTCCTTAAGATCATTATATTTATCATTACAACCAAAAACACAGTTATGTACCTGAGAGATGCCCATAAAGGCAAACTGATCATGCTCATCTAGTGTGTCACACCAAGCCAGCATGACACTCTGCTCAGTATCATGACTCTTCTCATCATCACTCTCAGGCTCATGTATCTTCCAATTCACATGCTCATCTAGAGATATCATTGCTTTAGCTTCTCTAGCTCCAACCTATTTCTGCTGATAGGTAGAATACCTTACATCATCATCATTCTTCTTACTCTGGCACTCTCTGGAGAAATGACCGAATTGACCACAATTGTAGCACTTGACCTTCTTTCTATCAAATCTAGCTGGATCTCTTGCCTTGAANTCTCATCATCACTCTCAGGCTCATGTATCTTCCAATTCACATGCTCATCTAGAGATATCATTGCTTTAGCTTCTCTAGCTCCAACCTATTTCTGCTGATAGGTAGAATACCTTACATCATCATCATTCTTCTTACTCTGGCACTCTCTGGAGAAATGACCGAATTGACCACAATTGTAGCACTTGACCTTCTTTCTATCAAATCTAGCTGGATCTCTTGCCTTGAAACCAAACTTCCTCCCATCCTTTTTCTCAAACCTCCTGACATTCACTGAGAGCATAGCCATCTGCCATTTCAGGTTCATCTCCTCCAAATCTAATGGGTCAACCTGATCAAAGTCCTCATAGGTAAGATGCTGCTGATCTTCATAATCAGCAACAAAAGACTGAAGCATGTCTTCCATCACATTACTACACTGGGAGTGAGATGTTTGTCTAGAAGTGACGTAGGAGGTTGATGATGCTGATGAAGATGGGCTTGCAACAAGAGTCAACTTATTGGACGTGGTGCTCACAAAGGCTGAGTAAGTGGGACTGGATGAACGAGTGTGAGTTCGAACATCAGGCTCAAGACTTTTGAGCATGTTGTATAGATCATCAAAGGTAAGGTTATCAAGCACACCTTTAGCTTTGAGGGCAATACTGACTTGCAACCATGATGGAGGTAAAGATCATAGAAACTTGGCATTGCAGTCTTCTTTGTCTGGTTTTGCCTTCATCTGGTTTAACTGACTCAGAATTCTCTGAAATCTGTCATACCCCTTGTGGATTCCCTCTTCCTCTGAGATTTGGAACTCCTGAAACTGTTGTTTGAGCATGGATCTCTTCATCCTCTTTGATTCCTCATTGCCACCAAACCTTGCTTTAATAGCCACCCAGATATCCTTTGCATCGTCCATGTAGTGGAAATTATAATATACAAGAATTAGTACACTTTGGAGACACAAGTCATCACTGACTTGAGTCTGCCTTGTGGATCATAATTGTTAGGCCATGGAGATATATAAGATCCACCATTGTTCTTGGGCCTGTTTTGAAAATTTGGTCCCATATAGTTCCAAGAACAACCTGCTGAGGGCTTAACAGCAGAATCCCATGGTGTCCCCCACCCCATATACATTGGGTGATATTAACTAGGCCAATAACCATTCGAAAAGTAATAATTATTAGGTCTATAGAATGGTCTAGCAACTTGTCTTTTCCTACTGGGTGGAAAAGGTCTTCCAGCAGAAACAGGTCTATCCGCAGGAACTGACTTATCAGCAGAAACTGATTTATCAGCAGGATTGGATCTGCTGGTTTGGGGAGTTGCTTGTGGAACATAAGGGGGTATATCAGTAACATTTTTCCACTTTGGTCTAGGTCTGGTCTGTTTAGTACACACACCCATTCTCTGCTCATGAAAATTACAATCCTTAATCAAATGACATTTACTTCCACACACAAAACATTTCTTATTTTTAGAAGATTTATTCAAAATAGAAGATGTTCCAAAACAAGCAGAAGTATTCAAACTACAAACATTATCAGAATTGTTTTGCACAAAATTAAAAACATTGTCTTGCAGAGAATTGAATGTTAAGTCTTTAAGTAATTAAGCTATCAAAATAGAATATACACAAGATCTATTCTATACTTATCTATACACGAATACATCAGTTATCTAATAAGCAGTGGTAACTATATGTACTTAGCAGTGGTAATGAGTTTCCACTGCCAGTGCATTCTTCAGCAGTGTCTTCCACAAGCCTATCAGCGGTAACTGTTAGCTTTATTCCCAACACCCATGTTAGGAGCTTCTTAGCCGGCTCGACATAGGAGTGAAGTAGGAGCTCATAGAGTTAGGGGAAGTCCGTACACACCCTTACGAATGGTATTAAGGAATACAATCCGTCATCCACGCAATTAATACACACTAATCAATCGGTAAAAGATAGTTAGGGAGTAAGGAAATCTAAGTAAACACACTTCTCTCCATATAGTTTTCACAAACATTTACTTTCATTTTATTTTATTTTATTTGCATTAGTAGTTATTTGGGTTAGTTGACTAGCAACTAATTCCGCCCACTCCTTCAAACCCGAGATTTTTACTTGCTTTCCTAAAAGTATAAAAATACAAAAAGAATCTTCCCTCACCCCTAGACCTATTAGAGTAGCTTTTCAATCCTAACAACACTATTCCCGCAGAGAACGATCAATCCCCCGGTACTTGCCACTACACTATACTACATCGGTCAGGTACACTGCCTGGTGGGGATTGCAAGCTTCTCAAGATCCCTTTAGAGATAAAACCCTAGTGCGTGGTCGCAATCCCGCGCATCTAATAATGAAAAAGCAACTGAGACTTAATGAAAAAGCGTATTAAGTAATTTTGTAAAAAAGCGCATCAAAATTTTGTAGGTAGAGTTAGAGGACTACATGTCCTAGCAACTGGAACTTAGAACATTTCCTAGCACGGGGTGGATAAGCAATTTTGTAGGTAGAGTTAGGGGACTACATGTCTATATAGGGAATTTCACCTACGTCACCGACTTCGTGATCGTTGAGGATATTCGTCCGGTAGTTGACACATGCTTAACTCAAGTAGTTTTTGGAAAGCCATTTGTTGAGGCCTCTAAAATGAATTATGACCCATCTCTAAGGATAGTTAGATTCAGGGACGAGACCGATGATATAGCTTACCAAATGCCTTATAAGATAGAGCAATACCGACTCTTGTCAAACATCGAGAAGGAGCATAAGCAAGCGGTCTACTATAGGAATGACAAGGATAGAAGTAGAGGAGTAGACTATGTCATGAGTAGGATATTTGGGTTCTACAAAGAATGCTTGCAACTAGGTCCGGAATATAAGACTAAGCCCGAGGATGACCTAGAGGATGTGACCAATGATGGAGTCACATAATAGAGCCCGTGACTTTGAGTCTAGCTACAAGACTCATTAATAAAGAAAAGCGCTTCTTGGGAGGCAACCCAAGCTTTGTGTGTTTATTTGTTTGCTTGTTTGATTTTATTTGCTTCTGTATGTACGTTTTATTTTTATTGTTATTGATTCATGCATCAAACTAAATTGTGAAAATGCTTTATTTTGTTTTTAACTTCGTCTTAACTACATATAATGGTATTTTGCAAAAGATAAGTGTAAGGGAAATCTAAATCGGTTTATTAGAACAAATGAACATGAATCATAACAATATTAAATTGACATACATATTAGTAATTGTTTGAGTCAAATGCTTGTATCGAGTCATAATGATATTTTGCAGGATTTCCAGGAAGTAAGAATTGAGTTTTTCCAGAAATTTTCCGGAAACTTAACATGAGAAATCTGTCAGATCACTTCTGACGGCGTCAAGCCCCAGGCTGACGGCGTCAGGTTCAGTTTTCTGGAATTTTTGAAAGTTTTAATTTTCTTCCGGAATCATAAAATGCTTTATAAGATCTCTAACTTATAAACTCCAGGAATCAGCAAAATATTCATTCCACAAGCATTATATCCTTATACAGATTTATCCCGCCAATGTTATGCAGGTTTTCTTGTTAGTTTTCCCAGGTATAACAGGTTATTTTGGACAAGAAGATGATTTATATTTCGGAAGGGAAGCTTTGAGTGTTCATTTTCTTGGAAGAAGCTCTAACCATGTTACCCCTTTATCCACCGAGCGAATCAGGGGAGTATTTGATTTCATTCTTTTACCTTATTTACTTTTACATCTTATTATTAGAACATTGGGGCCAATGTTCATCTTAAGTGTAAGGGGGGTAAATTACGATACCTTAGAGAATGCAATTACGCATGATTTTTGTTTGTTTAATGGTAGATGTGTAATAAAACCGAGATAAATACCTGTTAGGGCAATTTTAGTGCCAAATTTAAAATTGTTTACAACATTTAGGAGTGAAACTTTGGTCTTAATGAGCGTCTCATGGATAGGAGTTATATGACTAGCACAAAACCGTACCACTAAAAAAAATTTTCCACCCCAAATATGTGAGGTTCGCCCCTAGAATTGGTAGGAAAAGCATTTATGCTATGATGTGTGTACCGGTAGCACCTGGATTCTAGAACTTGTGATAGGACCATTCCAAATCCACAAGTGAGACTACATTCGTGTAGTTAGATTTACTACATGATAAGAGGCATTAGGATTAACCTATTGTTTTACACCTGTGTTTTTGTTATAATTACTTTGACTACATTGGTCAAGTAATTCTCCCACACCCTTAGCGTTGTACCCATTTTTGGTACACGATACCCCTAGTACACCCCTCCGAGCCTATCTTTTCGTTTCTAACTTTAAGCATTTTACTTAAAAGAAGAGTTTGTTACACCCCACTTAAATGTACACCCAAATCGCCTTAGCCTACCTTGTATGCACTCATCTTTAGTGCATTATTGTGACAACATTTGTTTAAACCCTTAGTTAATTATCTAATTGATTACATGGTTGCTAAGTCGAGTCATATCCTTGTACATATTGTTTTGGGACGATTGGGGCTCATGGGTAAAGTACTAGTATAATGGAGTAATGGGGAAGAACAACATTATTACCCCCATATGTGCTAAATGTTTTAAAAGTGCTCCAAGTGTTTCGATTATCTTAATTCGAGTCATTAGAATAGTTATTTGTAAAGTATGTAAAAGTTCAAGTGTAAGGGGAGAACCGAGGCACCTATGATGTATTATTTTAGATGGTAGGGCAAGAATGTATGCACAAAAAAAATCGAAAAATCAAGAAAGAAAAAAAATGACAAAAAGAAAAGTAGAAAAAACATACGGACTACCATCCCGTTTCTTTTTATGTTTATTTTATGTTTTATTAGTTTTTAATTAGCGTTAGTCGAGTCTAGTCTTGGCTTAGCCACGCCATGTTGTACATGTAATTAATCAAGATCTTTAACTCGCCACCAGTAAAATATCCCTTATCCAACAAATCCATGTTTATTATATCCCTACACCTCATTACAACCCTTTTTGTAAAGTCCTCTTTGATAGTTTATCTTAGGTGCTTACGCCTAGTGGAGAAGGTTTTCGATCCTTTCCCAAGCCTATGGTAATCTATTTGCTATGACAGGTAGTGAGAGATATTGTCCATTTTCATTTATGAGATATAATTCTATGACACCTGAGAGATGTGAGTATCTAAACACTACTTGTGAAGTGCTAGTATGTAATCTCCGTCCTTAATATGATTAAAGTGGAACGATTATTTGTTGTAATTACTTTTATATTAGTGTTAAATGACCCCTAACTTGTATTTTGATTAGAATAAAAGTGCATTTGCTTGAGGACAAGCAAATCTCAAGTGTAAGGGTATTTGATAAGGCAAAAAGTGTACCGCTTTTCGGGGGTCATTTAAGCCCTAAATCGTATTTATTTGATCAAATATTGCCCTAAATCGTTCCTTTTGGCATTTTAGGTATTTTGGAGAGAAATTCTGGAAAAGGAAGCATTTTGTACGTTTTTGGAGCATAAAAGTGAAGAATTCGACAAAGTGCCAAAAATCTGCTGAATAGTACCCTTGACGGCGTCAAGCTTGGATGTGACGCCGTCAAGCCTTGATAAGCCAGAACGGATTAAAGAGGGACGGCGTCAAGAAGGCCATCAAGAAACCCTAACCACGGCGAGGTGACGGCGTCAAGGCTATAACGTGACGCCGTCATATCTGATTTTCTATATATATTCTCATAATTTTTAGTCATTAAGGTGGAAATTGTGTGGAACTTTTTAAGGGAGAAACCCTAGATGAATTTTGCAGCTTTTTTAAAGGTTTTATACCCTTGGATCTCTCATGTTACATTGAAGATAAGTAATCAATTAATCATTCAATATTTCTATGTGTTGTTTGATTCTATCTTACGCTTGTCTTTTATTTAACATGCTAGGCTAGGTTTTCCTTGTGTTTGCTTAGATCTAATGAAACCTAACTAATGATTATTGATTTAATGGTGTGTTATTAATTGTATTGGATGGGTGATTATCGATGTTAGGCTTAAGAAAACTGGCAGACTTTCGGTTGGTAACATGCTTGAGCGTCTTAAGAAACATGAACCAAGGTGTACTAAGGTTATTTGATTGTATTTAATGCATGAGCGAATTCTAGTGATCCCATGTTAGGAGCTTCTTAGCCGGCTTGACATAGGAGTGAAGTAGGAGCTCATAGAGTTAGGGGAAGTCCGTACACACCCCTACAAATGGTATTAAGGAATACAATCCTTCATCCACGCAATTAATACACACTAATCAATCGGTAAAAGATAGTTAGGGAGTAAGAAAATCTAAGTAAACACACTTCTCTCCATATAGTTTTCACTACATTTACTTTCATTTTATTTTATTTTANGTCCGTACACACCCCTACAAATGGTATTAAGGAATACAATCCTTCATCCACGCAATTAATACACACTAATCAATCGGTAAAAGATAGTTAGGGAGTAAGAAAATCTAAGTAAACACACTTCTCTCCATATAGTTTTCACTACATTTACTTTCATTTTATTTTATTTTACTTGCATTAGTAGTTATTTGGGTTAGTTGACTAGCAACTAATTCCGCCCACTCCTTCAAACCCGAGATTTTTAATTGCTTTCCTAAAAATATAAAAATACAAAAAGAATCTTCCCTCACCTCTAGACCTATTAGAGTAGCTTTTCAATCCTAACGACACTATTCCCGCAGAGAACGATCAATCCCCCGGTACTTGCCACTACACTATACTACATCGGTCAAGTACACTGCCTGGTGGGGATTGCAAGCTTCTCAAGATCCCTTAAGAAGTAAAACCCTAGTGCGTGGTCACAATCCCGCGCATCTCAACTTTGATGTAAAAATCGTTTTCCCAAGTATCTCAAGTGCTTCCCAAGTATCTCAATGTAACATGACCTCTTTGATAAGGCGAAAAGTGTACCGCTTTTCGGGGGTCATTTAAGCCCTAAATCGTATTTATTTGATCAAATATTGCCTTAAATCGTTCCTTTTGGCATTTTAGGTACTTTGGAGAGAAATTCTGGAAAAGGAAGCATTTTGTACGTTTTTGGAGCATAAAAGTGAAGAATTCGAAAAAAGTGCCAAAAATCTGCTGAATAGTACCCTTGACGGCGTCAAGCTTGGATGTGATGCCGTCAAGCCTTGATAAGCCAGAACGGATTAAAGAGGGACGGTGTCAAGAAGGCCATCAAGAAACCCTAACCACGGCGAGGTGACGGCGTCAAGGCTATAACGTGACGCCTCCAGATCTGATTTTCTATATATATTCTCATAATTTTTAGTCATTAAGTGGGGAACTTGTGTGGAACTTTTTAAGGGAGAAACCCTAGACGAATTTTGCAGCTTTTTTAAGGGTTTTATACCCTTGGATCTCTCATGTTACATTGAAGATAAGTAATCAATTAATCATTCAATATGTCTATGTGTTGTTTGATTCTATCTTGTTCTTGTCTTTTGTTTAACATGCTAGGCTAGATTTTCTTTGTGTTTGCTTAGATCTAATGAAACCTAACTATTGATTATTGATTGAATGGTGTGTTATTAATTGTATTGGATGGGTGATTATCGATGTTAGGCTTAAGAAAACTGGTAGACTTCCGGTTGGTAACATGCTTGAACGTCTTAAGAAACATGAACCAAGGTGTACTAAGGTTATTTGATTGTATTTAATGCATGAGCGAATTCTAGTGATCCCATGTTAGGAGCTTCTTAGCCGGCTCGACATAGGAGTAAAGTAGGAGCTCATAGAGTTAGGGGAAGTCCGTACACACCCCTACGAATGGTGTTGAAACTAAGACCTTGATAGATCTTTGAGCCTTTGGATCGTTAGCAATGTCTGTGTAATCACAAACACTCTAAAAGAGAATCTCTACTACTTGTACTGTTTAGCGGAATTATAAGTACAAGCAACACAAATACTAACAATGCTTTGATCCTTTATGGATCGTTTATAATTAACTAATAATGTTCTTCTCAAAAACGTACATAATGCATTAGCAAGGATTCCTTTTATACTACAAGAAACCCTAACCCTTCTTACAAGAATCAAATAACAGTAAAACAATAAAAGATATTCTATATATCTTGTCCTAGAATAAACTAAGTCTACATTCTACGGATTAACAATATTCGCAAAATCTTCTCATCCGCAGGAACACTTGTCAGCAGAAACCCGCAAGCTATCCGCAGGATCCTTTCAGTAGCATTCCTCAACAGTAGTTTCTAGAATTCTCAACAATCCTCCCCTAATCTTGAATTTGACCTGGTTAAGTTCAAGATTCTTGATAGATCTTAAAACTTCAGAATAAGAGGATTGAATTCGAACACCAGCAGCAAAGAATCAAAACATCCACATCTCTACGAGTGATCAAACTTTAAACTCCAGATCTTTGCAGCAACAAATGACATAATGTACATCAAAACATATTAGTTTCATACTATTCTCATCACATCCAGGTGTGTTAACACCTGTGAGAGGTGAATCATTGAAAATAATGGATTTGATGTCTCTTTACCAATAGCCATTACTATTGGAGTAGCCAAATGTTTAAGTTCGAAAACTATGGTACACTGATAACCATATGATTTTTAGTAAATTATCAACTATAAACGGATTTGAGATGTCTTTACCTGTAGCCGTTTGCTCAAGACTAGTCAATTATTTGGTTGATTTAATAACCTTGGTTAACTGAATACCAAATATGGTTTTCCACAGCCTTTACCACAAGCCATATCCTTGTGGGCTAGTCAAATTTTGGATTTTCAGAGAATAAGATCCATGGTGAATTGATGACCATTCAACTCTCAGCAATTAAGCATGGGTGAGTTGAGTACCCTATGGTTTTAAGCAAACCATTACAGCTATCAACAGATTTGATGTGTCTTTGCCAAAGCTGTACCCTTTGGACTAGCCAACTCTTTGATGGAACAGTCAACATCATGGTGAGTTGATAACCATATAACATATGTACCTGTATACAACAAAGAGTAGCAAATAATACAAGAAAGTTAGTTTTTTTTCTTTCTTTTCTTTTTTTTTTTCTTTTTTTTTAACAAAATGAAAAAGAAATAAGAATACAACAATCATCCCAAAGAAGTGTCAAGCTGCACACCATGCTTGGCTTTCATTTCATTCTTGAAAAGAAGACTCTGCCTCATATCTTTGACTAACTGCTCAGCATATGTCATGTCATTCCCAACCACATCCGTAGGAACAAGCAGCTTCATCCCCAACATCTGTCTTAAAATTCTAAGAGAGATGGGATAAGTAATCTCAGCACACATGTAAAGAATCTTGCCAGCAGCAGTTGATAGCACATGTACATTAGGGAGAGGATAAAATTTCCAGTTAGCAAGCTCCCATTTTGATTGACCCATCCAAACCCTGAATCCTTTACTAACAGTGAGGTTGGAATCAAATAATGTAGTCAAGTCCCCATGTAAATATAAGCCACATCCTGTAGGCTCCTTGTTTTTGTAGTAGGAGGTAACCCAACTATAAAGATTCACCAAATCCTGTCTATCCACAAAAGTTAAAATTTCACTAAGAAAAGTAAAATGTTTAACTAACCCATCTGCTCTATGAACAGTGTTGATATCTTGATCTTTCGGTTGAAGAGGTGTAATTTCCCACTCAACCAAAGGAACATGGGCCACAGGATCTTCACCATCATCTTCCTCAATCTCAATATACTCAGAATCTGCTAAGGGTGTAACCAAACCTCTAGAAAGCCTTTTTCTTGCCAAAGTCTTCTTTCTCTTGCCAGGAGAAGGTGAAGGTGTGTCATTAGAAGCATCAGCAGTTGTAGATTGGTCAGCAAGAACAGGTATAGGGACGGGAGTGTCAGCAGGATCAGCTGTAGATGCATCATCAGGAACATCATGAGATGTATTAGCAGGAACAGATTGTTCAGCAGCAACATCTGTAGGAGCTTCAGCAGAAACAGAATGTGAAGCATCAGTAGTTCGTGGAGCAACATGCCTAACTCTTGCTTCATTAGCCCTGGCAAGTTCAGTTGCATCATCAACAAGCATCCTTTGAACAGCTTCTTCACTTAACCTATCTTCCTCAAGCTGCCTCTTTGTTTTCTGTCTGGTAACAGGTCCTTAGTAACCATAGGAGCCTTCCCCTTATCTGTGAACTGGGAAGACTCAGCAGGAAATGATGTCTCAGCAGGAAGAGGGAGATCAGTAGGAACAGGTGGATCAGCAGAAGTGGCCACAGATGGTACATTAAAAGAATCAACAATTTGCACATAAGAAGTACCATGACCAGACTTGAACCTCTTAGAAGGTGGTTCCTCTAGTTTTGGTTTTGATGTGTCCTTCTGACCCTGAGACATAATGTAGTTGTATGTTCTCACCAACTTGTCATGAGGCATATTCCAAACCTTCTCTTTAGTCCACCCTGAATTAAACACAGCTGAGCTCATATTCTTGACCACCATCCTCATTTGATTGGTCATTTGTGCCTGTGTTAGAGGCTTATCCCTCTTTGCTTTTGCTTTCTTCTCATCCTCCTCCTTTTTCTTCCTTCGCAACAGAGCAATAATACCATCAGAAGAAACATTATCTCCAAGTAGATCTTTGGCAAGTGAGGTATTGGAAGCAATCTGAGCCCCAATATGCATCCAATCAGCCTCATTAAAGTCTGAAACTTGATCATCCAATTCTCTTCTTCTTTCAGGTGGCAAAGTAGAAACATATGTAGCCTTTGCCCTGGCAATCTCCTCCTCAAACTGTGCTTGTTGCTGCTGAGCCAAAGCTTCACTCTTCATGAGATCTTCATGTTCTTTGAAGAGCCTTTCTTGAGCAAGTATTTCTGCTTCAGTTATCTTATCTGAACCAAGATCTTGATGTTCTTTGAAGGGTCAGCAGTAACTCCAGAAACACTCACACCTTGAAGAGCAGTGGTAGGAGCTTCATCAAAAACCTCAAATGTTCTTCCATGCAAAAAGAAAGGAGGATCCTCTCCTAAAAGAGCAGCAGTAGATGGCTCTGGAACTTTATAAGTAGGACCAATATCAGTGGCAACACCATCAACAGGATCTACATCCATGGATTGCCCAATATCAGCAGTAGATGGTGCATCAGTAGAATCAACAACTGGTGCAGAAGTTTCACCCCCACTCTTACTAAAGAATTGCTCACTCTGAGCCTTGATGGGACTCTTGTTCTTTTGAATGTCAGCAGCTGTATGTGGTGGAGAGGGAGTGAGGTTAGCTTCAGTAGCTGCAGCCAACATATGAAGAGAATCAAGAGACACAGATTCCTTTGCTGGATTGGCTGCAGGAACCTCTAGTTCATCCTCTGATTCAACCACTAACTTCCTCTTCTTATTGGTCTGAAGCTGATCTTCCAAGTTCTGAACCCTGTGTGTTAATACACTGATTTGACCTCCAAGATCTGCTTTGGTCTGAGTGAGTTCCCTTTCCAAATCACCAACTTGTGTGACATACCTGTTAAGCAACTCATAGACTTTGGTTAGTGATATAAGGTCCTCAGCTGTACCAACAGGTATACCAGTGGTTTTGGGAGCTTCATTGGACCTGGTAGGAGACACATGAAAAGCATCACCAGTAGTGGTGGTATCAACAAAGGACTCTCTAGTTGGACTAGAGGGATGTTGTCCTGTGAATATAGGTGTCTCAATATTGGGCTCAACAACAAATGGTCCTATAAACTCATCACTATAGTCAAGTTGGGCAGTGAAGGGTGTCTCATCCTCATTCCTATGGTCAACAGAATCCTCACCAGCAGGATTGACTGGTTGCAGAGGAGCAGCAAGTTGCTCATGAGGAGTATCCACAGGATGATCATCAACAGCTGCTGATGCAGATGCTTCAGCAGCTTCAGATGGACCAGCAACCCCAGCTGCTGATGCACTTGCATCAGCAATTTCAGGAATGGGTGGAATACTATCCTCAGCAGCATGAGGGCTGGGTGGATTACCACTTTTAGCAGCACCAGCATTGCCACCAGCCAACATAGCTGGTGTTATAGGCCAATGTGCACCAGCGTATTGACTATTCATGCTTGAAAAGACTTTAGAGGTCAACTCTAGAATAGGTCTATGTGTTCTATCACGTGTTTCTATACCCATTATGATTTGAAGGAACCTAGGGTACATATAAAACTTGTTCTTATTAGCATTAATATTACTAATCATACCCTGAAAGATAAATCTAGAAAAGTTAAAATTTGTACCCTGTGATATACAAGCAATAGCACATGCCAGATATGTAGAGAATTGATCCAATCCTCCAGTCTTATTACTTACACACTTTAACAAAGTATGCACCAGAAACTTCCATTTAGGACAAAGGAGTTTCTTATACCATGCTTTCTTTCCATCACCCTGATAGCCAATAGCCTGTAATGATGGAAGTATCAGTGCCTTATCTTCATGATACTCACCATCTGCATCTTTCAGTTGAAGTTTAGTGCGGATCAAAGACTCAGTAACTTCATACTCTTTCCTATCAATGGTGGTGAGAATCCTTGTGTTCTCATCTCCTACTGTGGCAGTATCCCAAAATTGCGTAACCAATGATTCACACACAAGTGTGGGACAGTGTGTGAGAGCAAAATTAAGATTAGACCGCTTCAAGAACTCTACCATTGGATCAAATAATTCTTTCCCCTTTGCTTTGCCCAGAAATGCGATTTGATTGTTGTCACTTTTGAAGACTAGTTCGGCCATGAGTGGTTTTGAGAATAGAATGAATTTGAGAAGATGAGAAATGGGTTTGAAGTTATAACGAGTGGGAAGGAGTTATTTTGAGTGTGGGAGGTAATTGACAACGAATCTTGGAAAGAATCGTTTGACCAATTTTGACTTTATAACTTACCCAAAATAAAACCCAAAGTGTACTCGTCAGTAGAATGGAAAAGTCAATCCGTAGGATCTTATGGTCAATCCGCAGAATCAAACCATCAGCAGAATATATACAGGCTGTCATCCATAAATTCCCATTGAACCGGCTCCTCATTAAATGCCTTAATTACTTAATCAGGTCTATAAATAACCCTCAAATCACACTTAATCACCATCAACCAAACACAATTTCTCATTAGCAGCACTCATGAATCCAATAGAAATATCCTCTGATTCCTCTTCAGCTTCTTCGGACCAGTACATTCCTCCTCCACCTCCTCCACCACCACCACCAATGCCTTTTAGACGAAGGCGTGGTTGGAGAACCAAGGAGGAAGCACGCAAACGGAGACATGATGTACCAGCTCCTCCTTCTCCACCACCACCACCATTACCCTCACTTCTTTCTTCATCCTCTGACTCAGATACCCCTGATAAGATAGGACGTATGGAGTTTTTCTTTCTTGAGGATTTGGATGAAGGGCCTTCTGAGCCACCACCTCTTTCAAAGCTTCTGACAAAGGAGATGGAGCGAGTTGTGGCTGGGATGAGCCAGATACTAGTTCCTCAATCTGCTAAGAAGTTGCCAAAACCACCTCCACAGGTAATGGGGCTTGTGTGCAAGAAGCTATAGACTTCTGAAACAAGGCCCAAAGATGTTGAGAAGGTGCTGAGGAACAAGGGGGCTGGTGAAGGCACATCTGATCCCAAGGGCAAAGGGAAGAAAAAGCAGGATTAGGTGCTAAGATGTGTTCAGTCTTTTGAGTAAGTTGCTCGGATGTGTTCAGTCTTTTGAGTACGAGGGTCAATACATATGAAGAGAACAAGACTGAGACACCCGTTGACAAGCTTGTTGCATGGAAAGCTTTATTTTGTACCCTCAAAGGGAATAGAAATCAGGATTAGGTGCTAAGATGTGTTCAGTTGTGTTTGTTTAGATGTTAGGATTTGACTGTAACTTCTTTTGGTGAAAATGAATGAACTTTTAATTTATCTCTTTGTTGTCATTCATCTTGTTTTATGCATAAGGTAGATACTTCTAAAAGAATCAAAAATATGTTATCAGCAGGAACTACACTCCGCAGAAACACCTTTCAACAAGAACTGTAAAAACTATCCGTAGGAACCATTTGATCAGCAGAAT
>LBNU01001343.1:8345-34451 GCA_014162995.1 Artemisia annua
GTGTCAGTGATGCTCTGGACATGAACTCTAGGGCAGTAGAGTGGATGTTCTGCCACGTCCCTTTGATTGGTCTGCATGTGAATGGGTAGGGGCGTATGGATGCATCCTAGATCTGTTTCTGTTATCTGTTATCTGTATCTGGTGATTGATGCTGCGTGCATGCACGTCCTTCACATTTCTGGGAGCTAGCTACTCCACCCATATGAGGACACCCCTCATTATTTTCTGATTATCTGAGAGGTCTCCCCTCTATACGATTATGAAGAGATATGATTATGATTATGATGAAAGCATTATTATGAAGGCATTATATCTGTTTCTGGGCTCGTGGTTGATGACTAACCCTTACCTTACCTCTTATTACTATTTCATACTTACCTTTGATTATATTCTGTTATTCCCTTTATACCTTATTCAGTATTCATTTCTGTTTCATTATTACTTCGTTGTTATATCTGTTCACTGAGCTTTGTAAGCTCAGCCGCATTTCTTTTCTCATGCGGCAGGTTTATTAGGAAGCTGGGTTATGGACGAAGGTTTTGCTTTTGGGCTTAGAAGACTTCACTCTGTTAGATACTTGCTGGACTTAGAGATGTTTAGAAGTAGTTTTTTTTGGGCTTAGCATTGTTATTGCCCTTTGTACCTTGTACTTTGTTTTGTTCCCTTTGTAACCCTTGTAAGTTTTGTGTTAGTATTGTATCTCCGTTTTACTTGTGTTCTGATTTGACACCATAATGTTACACTTTAGCCCTTCTCGGGTTGGGGCGTTACAAAATGGTATCAAAGCCAGGTTTGGATCGGTGGATGCAACATCCGTAGAGCTTAGGCTATGACCTGTGAGTTTTGGACCATTAGGCTTCCACTGTAGGAACATAGGAAACCGCTTCGAGAACTTGCTTTAGGAATCCCCTATATGAACTTAAGTTTTGACCGGTAAGGAATGTAGACTCTAAGATTCTGCTTATGTATCTTGCTTCCGCATTACTATTTTTCGTGCCTTACGTTTAGCTATGCCTTTTTGGAATTAGAGATTTTGCACCACCTAAGTTTACCACTAGTAAGTTGGAAGGAATTTAAGATTGCATGTTAATGCATAACTCTATTTTGATTTTATCTTTGATCTTTGATCTGTTTGTTGATCCTTGTGACACATCTTTGGGCATTCTGAGAATCTACATGGCGATGACGTGTTTGAAGCACTCTCTGTTCGTATCTTGCTTTTGGTAAATCCCCTGTAAGCTTCCTGAAGTTATTTGATTTTGTTTTACTCATCTTTTCCATCTCTGAGAAGTCTGGTGGTGTTTAACCACGAGTATGAGAATATCTCTTTCCCTTTCGAACGATAAAATCTGCTATGTTAATCTGCCTTTCTTTGGAAAGTCAACTTCGATTTGATTCTGATATATGGTTGGTTGTTTAAGCATTCGAGATGCTGACGATTGTTCTACCCTGTCTCACCTTTGATGTTTTGAACTATTTGAAAAAAAAATCCTCTACCGTGATTTCCTGTCTTTGAACTTTTGCTATCATTATTATCTCTAGAGACTCGTACGTTACTTTCGCAATTATGAAGTTGTCTTACACCTACTTTGTACGCCAAGAGATGAACATTTTCGTGTGAATTATGTTTTGGCACCTTGAAATTTCGGATATGATTCTTGTTGAACCACCAAGTTTTCCACAAGAGGATAGAGTTGGATAGAACCTGAAGATGACAAACAACGGTGACTGCCCTGGAGAGTTGATGACATACCTCGCAAGACGGAACAGTGGACGAACAGAACGCAGGAGCTTGGTCAAGACGGCGAACCTGGAGCTGATGAAGAACATACAGTCTCACTTCCCTATTCATCTTGGTTGTACTAAGATGAGTTGAGAGTGGAAGCAGACTGGATGATGAGGAGATTAAAGACCGTACCAGAGATTCACATTACTCAGTCACATTCCAAGAAGGAACTATAGAAGGCTTGAGGAACCAAACTCAAGATAATGATTTCGTTTCCCTCTCAGATAGGTAGACGGATGAAGACTGACAACTCGGACATAAGAAGATTCTAAAGAGGCAAATTATTGAAACGAACATTGTGATGGAGGAATTGATGCCTTAGCGACATATGTCTTTCTGATGATGATGGCTTGATTTTTGTTACGTCTTTCCGAGCTTCGTTTGTTTTGTTCGACATCGTTTCGTTATTGATCTTTGATTAGGTCTAACCCAGGAGTTAGATGGACTGTTAGGTGGATTATTAGTTTCACTAATTGAGATAGAGTATGATCATTATGAGGGCATATTTATTTTATGCTAGTATTATGACATCTGGCCAGCGTGATAATACTTACATCATATAACGTGCACTTATTGTGTTCATAGGATGTCTCGAGAAGTGCCTTAGTGGAAACTTAGATTTCTTTTTTCGTTTGCGACGATCTGCGAATAGTGAGACTTTAGGATTCTTTTGATCTGTACGTTTGATCTACCTTATCGTCGTACGTTTTGATATGTTTGGTTACGCGTCACGCGATTGTTTGACTTCTGTGTCTTGATAAATTCTAAGTTCCGTTGTAGAGCTTACTGCCATTTAATGTTATCGAGCAACTTATCTTCTGCCTATATGGGTTTGATTCGTTACTATGAAGAGTTGTACCTATGCCTTGCTATGTATACACTTCTCAGTCCTCACATTCGATGAATTCGTTTCACGATGACTTGTTATGAGTTAAAAGATGAAGTTTTGGATTCTGAGAATCAAGATCTGTCAGTTTACGAAAATACCTTTTGGAAGGTTGTTTTGTAGACGAAACTATTTGAGAATCTGAAGAGTTAAACATTTATAACACCCTCACGTTTGCTACAATTCGATACGCTCTCATCTGATCTGTCTATTTCTATTCCACGGATGAAATATCCNTGCATAAACCTCATCGGAGAAGAACTACAGTGCTCATCGTAGATTCATTGTGAAATATTTCAAGACAACTACAAAAAAATTGCGTGAAAGGCGTTTTTCCTTTTCATGCGCAAGGCTTGTAAGTTTAGCAAATAAAATCTTTTGGTTTAAAATAGCAAATAAAACGTTTGGTTGCATGAAATGTATAGTCGGCCTGATTTCACAATGGTCGTTTGGTTCTTCATTTACATCTATAATAGACTATACTAGTTCTTTTTTCTTACAAAAAGAGGTATAGTTATGGTGACATCGAAAATTTGTGTCATCCGGTCAACGTCTGCACGATAACGAGAATAAGATTGAACCACATTGTATCCACACTCATAACACTGGAAACTTTACTCACTAAAACACACCTAAAAACCGACACATACACAATCAAACAACAACTAAAAAGCAAATTTAACACTAACCATTACAAATAGGGGTGACAATTCTTGACACGACACGCTAACCGACACAAATCTAACAATAAGTTAAACAGGTTTGGGTTGAGGATAAATATGTTTGATTCAGAAACATGTCAACCTGTCTAACCAGTTTAGTACACGAGTCGTGTTTGGGTTGAATAAATATCAAACAAGTCAAACGTTGAGCCTGTTTAAATATATATTTGCCTATAAAAAAATATAAATTTAATTTTATGTTAAATTTGAATTAAATATATTTTCTTATGTATTTAATATGACAGTGAATGATGATTATAACTCAGATATCATTGAAATCGTTGTACTGTTATTTGTATGTTATTTTTATAAAATCGTTAACTCGTTATATTATTTTGAATTTAAACTTGTTTAATTGACAAACCACCAACTTTCTTTGCCGCTTAATATGGGTTATACATATTATGCAGGTCTGTGTTAAAGTTGAACTTCTTGACACGATTAATAAATGGGTTGTGTTTAGGTAGATGTTATATTAACCTGCTAACCCGTAAACACTGAACCTAAACATGTCAACTCAAACACGACTCGATTGCCACCAATGTTTTGAAAGGCTCAAGGCGCACTAAAGCGCAAAAGGGGTCAAAGAGCCTGAGTCGAGGCGCAAACCAAGGCGCAGGATTCATAAATATGAGGCGCACTATACATTTAGTTTTTATAACATATGTGACAACTTATGCAACTTAAATAACACAAAAATATCAATATTCAATGCATAATATCACTTAATAGTTATTACATCTAACAAAGCTTGCATTTAAACCCAAATATCAAGCAAGCAACATATCATAATCCATGAACTACCCTAAATCCCTAAATATACATTACAATATATGAGTTTATGACTTATAAAATTTAACAAATTACCATGTATCAAAATATCAACTATCAACAACAAAAAATCTATAATCGTTTGGTAACACTTAACACTAAAGAAACAACATTTGTATATGTTAATAAGCTACTATTCTTAGATATTAGATTACAAAAAATATATACTATAAGCCCAAAATGTATCTTACTACTAAGAAAAAAAATGCCAAAACCCCGTTACATCTTCTAGGCGCAAAAATCCCCAAGGCGCAAAAGCACAAAAATCACCAAGACGCCACGATTTTTACGGGATTTATGCATGTGGTGAGCCTCGATCTAAAAAAAATTCAAAGGCTAGAGCCTCGTGCGATTTAGAGAGTAGGCGAGGCGCGATTTTTAAAACATTGACTGCCACCACTAATTACAAATGAGGCTGCCTGGGTGTGAGATGACATTGAGTGATACCCAATATCACACGATACCTTGTGATTTAACGTTCTTCCATACATAAGTGCTCCAAACACCCGTTAACCCATAACTCACAATGAATGAGGTGTGGGGGCCAATAGGTTATCGTCCAGGTATTGGGTCAGGTGGTGGGGCCATCTTTGTTTGCAACACCAATTGTACGAAACCATTCTCTCTTGCCTTTTTATTATTCAAAAGCAGTCCCACCATACTATGCAATTATTAACTTTTTATTATTCAATAGTTTTTGGTTGTTCATATGGTAACGGGGTTGATGATGATAATGGAAGTTAATATTGGTGGTTCGGCAGTTGAATATCGAACAATGTTATTGTGAATGTGTTAGACGTAGTGCGAAGAGTGGCCTCATGTTAAATCCGAATAAAATAGGTCGACACTGTCCTCAAAATTTGAGGACAATATTTATTTGGAAGGCAGAATTGCATATATATCCCTCCCAAAATGAATAATTGCATATATATCCTTTTTACAAGTTTTTGATGCACATAGTACAATGGTTTTTATGCATGCTTTGGATATATATGCAATTATGCATTTTCGGAAGGACATATATGCAAAAACCCCATTTTGGAAAAACTGAGATTTTTTACTCAATCTAATAGTACGTCGCAAAATAAGTTCATAAGAACAAATTTGGAGGCCTCTGTTTATACTTGTCTTGAACAACAAAATTTCACTATAAATGTTAAGTTTATTTTTTCTTTTCCTTTTTTTTTTATTTATTTATTATTATTATTATTATTATTATTATTATTTTTTATAAATGTTAAGTTTGAATCAAGTATAAAATGTCATTTGACATGTGAGCATCGAGTTACATTATAAACGAATTTCAAATTATATGACAAGTTCTATTTTTGTCAAAGATTTCCGTTTTACTAGTTTCATATGTAATATGACTACAAATAAACTCATCTTTTATATATAACAGAGTCATAATTTACCAAAGTAATCTTATGCTTCAAAATTTTCTTTCCAAAAGTCATCCGAAATTCCGAATGTGAACCTTACCAAGAAAAGGGATATTGACTTCTGTAAGTTTATGAATGATACGTAGTAATATTATTTGTCAATTGGTCATCAAGAGGAATTTTAGTACTAAAAGTAGTGTTTTAAAACCTGGGTTGACCCGGCGGTTGAACCGTGAACCGGTCGGTAACCGAAAGCCGGTTTTGAGTGAAAAACCCGGTTGAACCGCTGGTTAAATCGGTTGAACCGTGATCCAGTGACTCGACCGAGTCAATTAAATAACCAGTTTTTAAACATCGACTAAAAGTTTAAAAGGATATACCACTACGTGTTATGTACAGTCTTTCCTTCTTGTTACTAGAGGAGTATCTAGATGCTATGCTAATTGATTGATTTTTTTATTTTATTTTTTTTATTTTTCCTTTTTATGAACAGTATGCTAATTGATTATTGTTACTTAAAGTCAAGATATTGCATGTGAGCCATGTTTTGGCATATTCGAATTGTTTCTTTTTGTTGTATGAAAATAAGATATTTGATTCTGGTTTTTGAAAGGAAAAGATGAGTCTGGGATTCATTTAAGAAGTTGTTAAGCACAACTAAATTTGTTTGGTGAGTAACTTAAATACTCGTAATCGTAACCAAATTTCTGCATGTTGCACTAATTATTTTGAAAATGGACATCTAAACACCTCCTAAGTTATTTCATTTCAGATTTTATTTTTTATGAACACATCTTTAGTAAGAAAGAATAACAAAATGTTCTAATTAATGAGTTCTTACTGTGTGTAAAATCTATGACCACTCAATCCAATCTCATCTTTTAGAGCTATATCAAAAAGAGAGTATTTGTATGATCTTCTATATCTTGTAACTACGTTACTATGTTCTAGTTTTGTAAATTTTAAGTATAAAAACAAGGAAAATACTTGACATAGCGATAAGTGTTATATTTAACTTGTTAGTACACGAATGTTATTGTACCATAAAAAATAACACTCCCCCTAAGAAAAAACTACCTCCAACTAGCTTAATATACAACCAACAATGCATATCTTTTTTTCACTTAACTTTAACCCTCTTAAGAGCAAACACAGTGGTAACCTGAGTTATTCTTTAACTCAGCGCCACGTCAGCGCCACGACAGCTTTAACACAATAACCTTAACTCAGAAAAAAAAAATACCCACATCAATAACTCAGCTTTAACTCAACTTTTCACATATTTTCAATTTCAACCTTAAACTAAAACTAATACTTCATTTATTAAAAACCATAACATTCATTCTTAAAATATATTACAAACCCATTACGAGAAATATATATATATATATATATATATATATATATATATATATATATATATATATATATATATATATATATATATATATATATATATATATATATATATATATATATATGGGGATATGTTAGCTACACCTTGATGTAGGCAATTAGCTACACATCCCTTTTATAAAAAGTTTTAAAACTGTACAGTTCAGCCCCTGCAGTAAGTCGCAGGGGCTGAACTGTACATTTTTAAAAGATTTTACAAAAGGATGTGTAGCTAATTGCCTACACTTGGATGTAGGTAAGATTTCCCCTATATATATATATATATATAATATACAACGAAATAAAAAAAAGTACATTACGGAAAAAAAAAAAAAAAAAAAAAAAAAAAAAAAAAAAAAAAAAAAAAAAAAAAAATTACGAGAAAAAAAATAGCTTTTATAACCATAGGGACTAAACTGTAAACACCATAGTACCACAGGGACCAAACTGCAAATTCAGTTTAATATATCATCTTCTCCATCCTTAAACCTGCACACACACTAAACACACACACATACACAGTAAACACACACAGAAACACACACAAGAATGCACAAACTGCAAAATTAAACACACAATAATACACACTTCAATCATGAAGGGGGCGAAATGATTCTTTTTTTTTTAAAACAAACCACCCTTAACGCCACGCTAAGGGCTTAACGCCCCGCGTTAACGCGGCTTTAACGCTGGAGCACACAAGGGTTAACGCCGGAATAACTCGCGTTAAATGGCCCTTAACGCACCTCGTGCATTACCACTGCGTATGCTCTAAGCCTACGAATAGCAAATCCCTAAAAACAATAGCATTTTAGAATTTTACACATAATTTTTCTTTTAATAAATAGTACTAAAATTTTGTTATGAGATATATATATGCTAGAAACGTAAATGTATTTTCTCATCAAACATACACAACTTGTGTGTGTGTATTTATTATTTTATTACATGGGAAAATAGGAAATGGTGAAATGGTAGAAGTAAAGTACATAAGATTTTAGTCCTGGGCCTAATAAAATATGTATGGTACATGTTGTACTTTGGTTCTAAGATTTGATCCTACGCCCCTATTTTTTTTTTAATTATATTAGAAAGCCCGGTTAGGCCCAGTGTATGGCCCTATAAAAGTTTGTCACTTACATTGCTTTCTCACTTTTTCCTTTGTAGAAACAATCTCAATAAGACAAATTAAAATAATCATATTGCATGATTTTAACACTTGAAAAAGTCAAACAACATGGTTTGGTAATAATAGTTACAATTTAAGTATGATCTTAACCAACATGAACTCAATTTCATTTTGCAAACAAAATGACAAATTTCTTTTACAAAAGCACATATGCTTAGATTAGAGAGAAAAAAAAACAAAAAAAAACAAAAAAAAAACAAAAAAAACAAACAAAACAAACAAAACAAAACAAAACAAAACAAAACAAAAATATATTTTGATTGTTTAATAATATATTCAGTTAACTCCAAGTTTATTAAAAATTATCTAAAAACTGAATTCAAGCAAATGGACGCAAGTTTAACTTAACGTCATCCTTTCCATAAGCTTTTGATTTAACAAATTCCCTATTACAAATAATAATAATAATAATAATAAAGAAATTTGTTTCTCGGCTCCCCACTAATTTCTTATAAAATCCTATGAGTTTCTAATAAAGTTATGTTTATAATAATAATAATAATAATAATAATAATAATAATAATAATAATAATAATAATAATAATAATAATAATAATAATAATTTTTAATAATAAGAAAATAAATAAATAAAAAATGGAGAGAGAAACTTAACTATTATCATTGACTGACATTAATAGCAATATCAAAATCTCGTATACTTACAATTGCAGAGTTATAAAGATAAAAAGAAAAGAATATCTTTTAAATTCAGGACATTTGCATATATATACTAGTATCATTTTAAAGATGTAAAACTGTATATATATCTAGAACATGCATAAAAATCATTATACGTTGTACATACACAATTGTGCACCTTTAAAATGATATATATGCAACTCTCCCTTTAAATTAAGTTGATTACAATAACAAACCCCCGTGCCATCACATGATTTCACGAGTTTACAAAAAATCTTTATTATTGTTATTTTCGAATTAACTTTATGATAATAACCAAAACCCTCTTCATATACAATACTAGTTATGCTTAATTGTGCCATGCACGTATTTTGATATTTTTAACAAAAAGTTAATCTTTAACAATGTCTATCTACTTAAAAGATCTATTATACACGATTTTCTAAAAGATTATTTGAAAACAAAACATATTTCTTTAAAAGAAATACATTTATAAAAAATCAACATATATAAATACATTTAGTTCTTATTGTTATATAGATATATAAAACATATTTATAAACTACATATTATAATCATTATTTTAGAATAACTAGTACGTAAGTTTACTGCATGTAACACAACTTTAATATACTTTATAAATTTTATGTAAGATACATTTACAAGATATATATTATAGTCACTAGTTTATACTAATAATTAATACTTGCACTACATTTAATTATATATGATTATATAAAACATATTTACAAAATAAATATTGTAATATTATTTTTCTAATTAAAAATATTGCATTTATTGCATGAGACTCAATCTTTAGATATCCATATGCTATACTAAAACGGTTGTCGGTTGATAATAAATATTTATTTTCACTTTTTTGTAACTTAGTAAAAATACAACATGAGACTTGTTATTTCTAACCTGCATTTTATAGACGTATTAAAAGCCAGTTTTGAATATTTATTTAAATATATATATATATATATATATATATATATATATATATATATATATATATATATATATATATATATATATATATATATATATATATATATATATATATATATGTATTAAAAGCCAGTTTTAAATAATTATTTAAAAAAAAAAGTTATGTTTAAGAAATTCTAACATTGATACGTTACTTGTAACTTTAGAATAACCACCCACCCTCTAATTTAGTTACTCCCAACCAAACTACATGTACTACCATTTATTTTTAGTTTATAACTATTAAACGTAGTCTTTATGGCTAAGATATAAACTAAGATTTTTCTATCAAATAGCAACGTACTTACACGCAATTTCTTTTATTATACCTGTACTTTATTTCGTTCCATTATATGATACGAACTTTCAGGTTTTGTTTTATTATTATACCCGCAACTATTGTTTACCTAAAAAGTTAGCAAATGTGCCACGTGTTGTTGACACGTCAACTGTATTGTTGATTAAGCATCCACGTCATCGTCTTCTTCAATTATTTTTCTTTCATCTCCTCTGATAATTGTTTCGGCGCCATTCATCTTTTCAATCATCGATTTTCTAGACATATTTTACCAAACCTTAAGATAACCACCTTATAGGCTTATACTACCTTCTCCTACTAACACCGCTGCTTTGTACCACCACCTCCTAGCTAACGTTTCATTAACATAGATAAACTTCGAACATAAACATTAAAACCAAACCTAATTAAAAACCCAACAAAACACATTAAGTAAAAAAAAACCTACCAAAACCCATAGCAGATTAAATACGAAATATGGCCAGAAAATGATTGAAGATGACGATGTCGTGGATGCATAATCAACAATAAAGTTGACGTGTCAATGACACGTGGCATTTTACTAACGTTTCACAAGGAAAACACTCTTCACAACTCTCCTCAGAAGTCTATTGAGCTATAACCAGAATTATCCACACATCCACATTTGAATTCAAATTTCAAATGTAGTGTTGACGCGGGAGATTGTGAGTCCCAACTTAAGGATGGGTATTATGGAGAATGTAAACGAGGGTAACATGCTGAGTAATGTTGAGCAGAGTGTAATCTACACTGAAATATACCAAAGAGTGAAAGACGTATTTCATCATGAAACCCAAGGTGTTCTTCCTAATCCTTTGAAGACTAACTCCTTTTATCCAGCAGATAATTTGAAACAAAAAGTTGATAAAGTTATAACCCAAATCTCACCTTGTTAGTGCAAATATTATGATATTTAAACTAAACGATCTCTTATCTTTTAATAATGGCAAACATGTAACTTGTAATATACAACGTAAAATGCACAAGTTACTCGTAACCACAAATCATCAAAGCATACACTCATCAACACCCCTCGACATCTCCAATCCTCTCATGCTTCAACATGGGATGAAATATATTTGTTATGTTGCATTATGATCAAACTGTTTAACAAACCATTGAGAATATTTTAAATACATATTATGGTCATTAAGTATTTACAAGTTCAATCATTCTCTTTCGAACCTCATTTTATACAAAGCATGGACATGATTTTACAAACTAGATCAAAGAAACTTTTATCATGCATTAAACATTTGCAAACAATTGCATTAAATATTTGCTAAGTATTTCATAAACATTTATACAAGTTTACTTACACATTACTTAGACAAACGTTTTTCAAGGAATCTTACACTTAACAACTAATTAATCATCTTAGAGAATAAGACAAAATTAATCACTTGAGATTTACCATTTTTGAAAACAAATCTAACATGATCTTACTAAATCTAGCTAAATTTTCCATTCTAGTTATTAGCATTATTTTCCTTCTAAAAGAAATATCTAATAAAGATTATAAGTACATTAGAAGATTTAGTAAATGATTTGGAAATATTTTTGGTCTAAAACAAAAAGACAAAACACCCTTCTCTGACAGGTGACGGATCCCTTCTAAAGGATCCGTGGATTTGATAGCCAATGGAAACTGGACAGAAATATTGCCTATTTGAAGGGACAATTTGCTTGCATTTCTTCACACACTTTTTCATATTTTCTCTTGCATATTTAGGCACCATTAAAACTAAGCCTTTGCAATGTATTAGCACACATTTTCAAGTCTTTAAAACCTTACTAACCCTTGATCATAATGCTTCTAACTTTCATTTGTTGCAAGCATGTTTTCACTTGATGGTCCATCCGAGCAAGCTTAGAGATCTTGTCATCTTCATCTACAACAAGCACACATATATGAAGATTCACTACAGCAAGATTAATGATCTTGTCATCTTCATCCATTAAAGCCTTCTTGTTAAGATAAGTTCATTTAGATTAGACATACATATCCCTTAGACGTACATTTATGTCTTGGATCATTATCATATACCATCATGTATCACAAAACTATATACCAAACTAGAGGTTAGATGGTTTATGTGCTTAGGCGTTAAAACACAAGGGTATTTTGTTTAGTGTGTTTAGGCCTTAACAAATGGGAGTAAGGTTTGTTATGTTGGGCCATAACGGGGTTGGTTGTACCCAAAAAACTCGTTAACATAGGTAAATGTGTAAACGACGTTTGTAAGGTTTTCTTCGCCGAGAAGAGAGCTTGTTGACTTAGTGAGGTAACTCTTGAGTTAGGTACTCAGGGAGTGTAGTAGCGCCAAAAGAAGCTTCGTGACCAAACCATTATAAATTATCGTGTCCGGTTTGCACTTTCTTTTACTTATCGCCTTATATTTATATTTGCTTTATGTTTATGTTGTGGTATGGCTTGTTGTGTATATTGTGTTTATGCTTGTGTTGTGGTGACATGTTATATTTTATGCTCTCTACTCTCTTTATTGTGTAGGACTATTATTGACACTTTTCATATTACGTCACACTTGATCGGTTATTTTTTACGATAAAATTAAGTTTTTAAACGAGAATGTACTCATCCCTCCCCTCTACTTTTTCCACACACTTGTAAGAGGTATAAACGATTTTGTTACATCTCTTGTCTTTTCAAATGTGCTACAACCCAATACTATTATGGAAACTCACGAACACCAAACCGGTTTTTCTCAACAACCTCCTAACCCAACTCAACAAGATGGTTCTTCTCTTCTGCCTACAACCTTTGTTCATAAGTCAAAGACAAATAAGCCTATTGAATGCCACCCTATATGTAGTAAAGCTCTAAGATTTGCTAAGATCATTAAAGACAAAAAGTCAAGCTTAAAAAGCAAATAACATGACAAAACAAAAGTGGCATCTAGAAACAGTGGCAAATTGGAAGAGAAATCAAAGAAGAGAATTTGCAAAGAAGCAAATGAAATTTCAACATGAGTCCACATGCATATGACAACTTGATAGAATTTAAAGATGATGAATACCAGAAAAATCTTAACCTTATTGGAGCTTCGTTGGGCATCACTTATAGATGGGAAGCTTGCACGAACCATAACCGATGCCTTTGGGGATTTCCTACATGACACAAACTGAAGAGATTCCTCATCCTTTCTAAAATGAAGATAGTATCTTGGAACATTCGAGGGATGAGCAAAAAAGATTAAAGGTTGCCTTGTAGGTAAAGTAGCCAATAATAATCATGCGGACATGGTGTTGATTTAAGAAAGCATGGTTCCATTAATCAAGAGGCACATCTTGAATTGTGTTTGGCCTTACAACAACTTTGATGGATTAAAAATCCCATCAGTATGAAGACCTGACGGGCTCACCTTCATGTAAAAAGTGGTATCTTTCACAATAAAATCACATTGGGCCACAAGTAGATAGGTGGCGATGAAAGGCACCGTAACTTGTGAAAACAAAGATGTAATCATTGTTAACGTATACACACCCCACAATGAGAATGAAAAGTTGATAATCTGGAATCAACTCACTCAAATATCCATAAATTAGACATGCCCAATAGGCCAATATGATTTAGGGGAAACTTTAATTCAATCACTAAAAGAAGTGAAAAGTTACACTGTATCATTAACGAGTAAAGCATTCTCAGTTTTAATCACTTTATATCCACAACAAACCTCTTTGACTTACCCATTCAGAACTATAGTTTTATTTACTATGGTCGACAAGGAAAGAGATCAAGTATTGATAGAATTTTGGTTAATGATGCTTGGATCTCCTTGTGGCCAAGTGCAAGACTAAATGACCAGGGAGAAAGAAGAATCTGATCATTTGTCTCTTATATGGGGCCCCAAAAGACGTGTTTGGGGACCACGCCCATTCAGGTTTAACAATAGTTTATTCAGGTATCACAATTTCATATATTTATGCAAACAATGGTGGGACGAGTATGAAATCTTCAGGTTGGCTGCATGTGTGGGAAAAGTGAAGGGATGAGTCATCGGCTTAGCAAAGATGGAAGCTCGTTTGGCCATGGCTTTGGATTCCAAGATGTGTAGAACGATTTTCATATGTAGATGAGTCAAAGACTAGCTCTTTTTGGTCCAAAATACAATACCTAGACATCGTTTATGTTTATTAAATCTATGNGGACCATAAGTAGATAGGTGGCGATGAAAGGCACCGTAACTTGTGAAAACAAAGATGTAATCATTGTTAACGTATACACACCCCACAATGAGAATGAAAAGTTGATAATCTGGAATCAACTCACTCAAATATCCATAAATTAGACATGCCCAATAGGCCAATATGATTTAGGAAAAACTTTAATTCAATCACTAAAACAAGTGAAAAGTTACACTGTGTCATTAACGAGTAAAGCATTCTCAGTTTTAATCACTTTATATCCACAACAAACCTCTTTGACTTACCTATTCAGAACTATAGTTTTACTTACTATGGTCGACAAGGAAAGAGATCAAGTATTGATAGAATTTTGGTTAATGATGCTTAGATCTCCTTGCGGCCAAGTGCAAGACTAAATGACCGGGGAGAAAGAAGAATCTGATCATTTGCTTCGTATATGGGGCCCCAAAAGACTTGTTTGGGGACCACGCCCGTTTAGGTTTAACAATAGTTTGTTCAGGTATCACAATTTCATATATGTATGCCAACAATGGTGGGACGAGTATGAAATCTTCAGGTTGGCTGCATGTGTGGGAAAAGTGAAGGGATGAGTCATCGGCTTAGCAAAGATTGTAGGAAACACATAAACATAAACTCGTATGGTTCTTGTGATTTGTATGGATCGAATAGTGCAAGAAATCTAGAGAGAGAAAGATGAGAGGTTGGGAGCCTTAGAAAGAGAAACACACATATATTAGATTGAACTATGTGAAGGTCCAACCCTCACCATTGCATGGTGAAGGGTATATATAGTTACAAGATATAAAACGCCTTTACTAGGCTGTAGATCGGGTGTACAGTGGGTAAAGACCCGTCCGTCCTCCATGGTGTTACTTAAACTATACTAATTACTTACTAATAAGATAAATACTACGAGCTACATAATGCTAAACAATACTCGGGGTGACCGAGTCTTCTATATAAAAAAACGTATTCCTAACAATCTCCCCCTAAGGGAGGTCACCCCGGAAATTAAACTTTGAACTCTAGTGTCTAAATCTTTTTCGATATCTTTGTAGCTCGTAGCCTTTGATTCTTCATTGTCATGAACTTTGTACTTTCAGCAGTGGACTCTAGATGACTTGTTTAATGTGTTGGATGATCTTTGGCGTTACTTCGAGTTCTTCATCCAAATGAGTATCTTTAAGTCATCTTTGAGTAGTAACGTCTCCAAGTGAAGTGGACATCTTTGTTTTGGCATGCTCACACTTTTCAGGATCATGATCTTCATCATCAGAGTTGTGGAAGCCTAGTTGAAGCCCATACAATGATCATGATTTCTTTGAATTTGATGTTGAAGTGTGAACATGAGGTGATAGATCGACATCTTTTCTGCAATTAGCAACCATCGCCAACTTCTTTGTCTCTGGTGGGTGTACGCCTTTCCAACATGCTCACAAATCTTTGTTGAGTGTATCTCCATGGTTGTATAGTTCTGAATACTCTTGTTAGATGTTGGTATGAGCATGTGGAACTAGAGTAATGGTGATGAAAGTGATAAGGTTGGTATGTTGAGCTGCATGAAAATTGGTTAGTAATGAACATACCAGCACTTACAGGTTCGGACTTCGAGATCGTCAACAGCATAGTGTGAAGACTTTCTCTAATCCTTACCAAGGCCATTCCTAATCGGATACCCCCGAAAGGGCTTTCACTGACATACCGAAGTACATCAACGATTAGGTGAGTCGCTGGAGATCACCCCACGACTGTAGACCATTTTGGAACACCACCGCGAACACTAAGCGTAATCCACAAGAGATTACCTAAGCGACCCGCTTTCAGGGCTGTTTGATGTTGACCCTTGCAGGAGTTTCCACTCAATCACTGGGAAATACATATGTATATTCCCTCATAAGTGTTCTTGGCAGATTGCTAAGATATGCGAAGGACTCAAAATATCACAACTGGTGTCCTTAATGTTGAACAACCAGTGTAGAAATAGCAAGTGTTATCCTATGCGGAGACTAGGGAGAGGTCTCCTGCTTCAATATCAACCATCTCTAAGAGATGAGTTGATAGATTACACTGGTTCCCCGTGAGAATGAAACAAGCTCTTTTAAGAGAACTTGAGTGGCTAGAAGGTTTAGTGCAGTGCGTCACTGGGTCCATGACGTCTTGTCTTCAATACTGGTGTTACCTTAGTAACAACCAGTAGCATATGAGTTGAACCCGGTTTCTGCCCTAAGGTTGAATAATTTGGAGGGTTATTTCTTTTCACCCTTTCTCATTTCATTTCTTTTTAATTCTTCAACCCCTTCAGTGCTTACTGAGACTTCATCACTAGAACCTTGTTGGGTTTGTTCCAGTCCTAGCTCTATCTCAGTCGGCACTCTTCCCTTTCTCACTTTTCTCCTTTTTTTCAATCAATCCTAAGGACTTCTATTCTATCTATTGGATTGTCCCTGGGAAGATCCCTCCGGTTCTGGTGGATCATGGGAACTCATACCTAACCTTACCATCCTTATAACTCCATGCATTAAAGTAAAATGGTCGGTCTTTTAGTATCTTTCCACAATCGCCATTTAACCAAATCATTGAAATTCTCTCAAAGTGTTTATGATTAAGAAACACATTTTGCTAACACTTTGAGAGTTTTATAATTTTCAAATGCTCCCCCTTAACATGTGCTCATAGGTTTTTGATAGAAATTTGCACATGTCGGGATGAGATGCACTTTTGAATTGATCCACTCTTAATAGACATATACCCTAGGGACACGTTTACGTTGCTTAGTTAAAGGGATCCATTATCAGCTTTTAGGTGATAACTAGCCCTAATAACTAACTTGAAGTTGTTAACATTCCTTATAAAGGAAGTTAGACCCGTCAAAGTATACGTCTAAGAAGATCTTCTCGAAACGGTACTTTCTACTTAGACCAGTCCTCTTCGAGACACGCTTACATCACTGGTTAGACCAGCTTGAAATTATTATCCGGCCAGGACTAGCCCTTTCGATTCATGACATTTAATGTTTCGTCAATTCGTTGAGTCAATTTTTGAGTCACGCTCACATGAGATGCCAAAACTTTTTATTAACCACAAGCCATGTGCTCCCCCTCAATATGTGCATTGATTTAATTTTAAAATTTTAACACATACGGGAGAGCGTACATTTGAGTTCAAAAATATCACATTTTAAATCAGATTTCATATTTAAATCACATTCTCTCCCCCGATCAAAAAATTTCAAATAATTTGAGATTTTGTGATCCCAATTGATTTAAATAAGTTTAGGAGCATGGGAGAAAATGTGGCCAGATTTTTAACATGTACTGATTATGAGACGCTTATTCACTGCTGCTGGTGCACAAAGTTTAGAAAGGTGTAGAAATTTTGAGCAAATACGGTCCCCCTCAATTAATGACCCATTTTCTATTTAAAGAGTTGTAGTCATTAAATTGAGCGGCAAGTATTTGTGAAAATTTAAGTCCAATAGCCACCTTGTAAACCACAAAAACTCTCTTGAAGAATCATAGATGAGAGAGATTTTGGGATGAAAGAAGACTTCTCTTCTTTTTCAAGAAATGATGCACTGAAACGTACATCATTTCAAAGAAACATGGATATAAAGTAATCCATGCCCGGTGAACTTCACCCAGTGAGAGGAACAACCATCTTTTTGGCGACGTACCTTCCCCATATATACGAACGGGTTGCTATCTGAAGTAATAGAATGCCATAAAGACATGTTTTAACCATTTATTATAACTTCTGCTCAAGCTTCATTTAAAGTTCCGTGCCATTATTGAATGACATTTCTAGAATCGTAAATGTTATCGATAAATAGAAGACATGCCTAATAAAGAACTATTTTCGGTATTTCTGTGTTTTTCAGATTTTTATGGTTTTTGTAGGTTTTATATTTGTGTATTTACTTTTTGGTTTTATAATATATATACAAGGATATGTGAAGCGAATCCATTACTCCTCATTCTCTTCCTGAAGACATTAGCGTGATACTGGCGTGAGACTCTTCATACCAAGTTGCAGGAGAATAAATTGAAACTGTTCTCCTGGGAGTGCCTTAGTGAAGACATCTGCCAGCTGAAACCCTGCCCTCACGAAGTGTAGTTCCACCACACCTCTCTCAACTAGTTCCACCACACCACTGGAGAATCCATTTGCCAGGAGAAACATTGACAGTATATCGTACCATGCCCTAGGCGCTTGCTTTAGGCCATAAAGAGCCCTTTTTCAAACGGTAGACATGGGTAGGACGATCAAGATACACAAATCCTTTAGGTTGACTAACATAAACAACTTCATTCAGCTTTCCATTTAGAAATGCGATTATCACTCCCATTTGATAGACCGTCTAGTTCTGACTTGCAGCATTGGCGAGAAATATTCTGATAACTTCAATACAAACAATCGGAGCGAAAGATTCCTCAAAATCAATGCCTTCCTTTTGATGATAACCCTTAGCAACAACCCTTGCCTTGTATTCAGAACGTCATCATGCTCATCAAGTTTCACTTTGATGATCCACTTAAGAGCTATAATTAATGCGCAATCTGGAGGAAGTACCAATTCCCATACTTCAAGTCGATAGAACTCATGAATTTCTTCTTGCATCGCATTAAACCAACAGCCGTCTGATATAGCAGTCTTGAAATCTTTGGGCTCGACTTTGGATATTACGGAATTATAAAAGCACCACAAGGCATGTGTGTCAAGTTGCCTTCGTGTGGACGCCGGTTGAGAAGGATTCCCAATAACGTTCACAATCGGATGGTTATTGGTTCATTATCAGTGATGATCATGTGGTTGTGTGTAGGAAACTGATGTAACCGTGTTAAGATCTGCTGAAGAAGATGCCTCAGATGAAGATTCAGGAGCAAATGTGTTTTTGAACGGAGCATCATCAGGTGGAGCAAATGGATTTACTTCAAAAGAATTGTCGACTGCAGTGCCTTGATGTACCGAAGGAGGTTGAATGTATGATGATGATGGTGAGTGACTTGCTGATGGAGTATCTTGAGCAATTGAAATATGAAAAGATAGACCATTTGGATCGTTTGGAACATGAGCTGTGACAGCTGGTGGTACCGGTGTATCAGCAGTTGGCGGCTTAAAATATTCATCAACCATTCGATCAAACAAGATCTCCAAATCCTTAACGGTAGGTGGTACATAAGGTACATGCAGGAGTGAGATTCTGTACAAGACCTGAACTGATTGGTTCAGGAGACAAAAGTTTGGACGCAGGTCCTGAACTGATGTGTACAGGAGCCGTTTGCTCAGTCAGCTCACTGAATATGACGTGAATGTTTTCCAAGATTTATCGGGTTCGTTTGTTGTAGATTCGGTATCCCATACGATCAGCTCATGTGGAGTTTTTTTTTGTGGAGAGTATGTATCAGGGATCGGTTATGAGTGCAACAAGATATAGCAATTGCTTCCACCCAAAGAAACATCGGAACCTTGGAAAATATCAGCAAAAATCTTGCGGCTCCCACAAGAGCACGATTTTGTCTTTCAACATCACTGGTCTGCTAAGGAGTGCGTGGAACACTTATCTGGAGAGTGATGCTAATACTTTCATAATTTTGAATGAGTTGTTTAATAACAAACTCAGTTCCATTATCGGTGAGGATGATTCGGACAGTTTTGTTGAATCTCACTTGCAATTGTTTGATCAGTCTGAAGATAACCTCTGGAGTTTCATCCTTGGTTCGCAAAAAATTCACCCATGTAAACCGACAGTAGTCGTCAACGACAACTAGAGTTAATTACTTCCCATTTATACTCTGTACTCTTATTGGTCTGCATAGATCCATGTGAAGGGTGTGAAGAACTTCCATGATGGTGTTGACAGTTTTGGGTTTGTGGGTATGCTTCTTGCTTTTGCCCAGTGGACAAGCCGAACAACGATGATCCTTTTCGAACTTTAAACTGTGTAGACCTCGTACAAAATCCTTGCAAACAAAATCATTGATGTTATTAAAGTTCAAGTGATTTTAAACATCGGTGCCATAGCCACGATTTGTTCATTGAGGTCTTAAACAGCAAGCACATATGAGAGGACCGCATCATGTCTTCAATAGAGATGGTGTACAAGTTAGTGCCACGACTGCATTTTAGAAGATCAACACCATCCAATTTTCTGACAAAGCAAGTGTGTTTTCTGAAAGCCACTTCGAGATCGGAATCACAACATTAACAAACAGATAACAAATTGTGCCCAAGTCTTTCCACGTAGTATACCCTGGAAATTACACAGTCACCAAAGACATAATCTCCATAACCCATAATTGCCCCAAAATGGTAGTTCCCGAATCTAACTATCCTGATAAACTAATTCACAAAATTCATGAGCCCTGAGCGATCCCCGATCATATGTTATGAGAAGCCTGAGTCCAAATGTCAAAGGACGATCTGTACGACCTGCATTTGAAAACAGACGAAGGAAGAGAATTTGGAGTGCCGGAACCCCAATTTAAGTTGGGTTCCAGTTGGTTAGTGCAAACAAATTCTTGAGCCACTGAGACCTTAGGTGCATTCGTTTCAATGGTGGAGATTTCACTGGTAGATGCAAAGGGCCTAGTTAACGGACATTGGGCCTCTAAAGGGAAAGTTCTACCAGTTGGCTTCCATTTCTTAATAGGCACTACTTTAGATTTAGTTATCCTAGTTAAAGGGCACTGTTCTCCTAAAGTGAATTTCCTTCCAGTGGGCTTCCATTGATAACCAACATTGGCAAATAGTTTTCCTGTTTCTTTCCAAATTTGCTTAACTCGTTTAGCTCTCCAAACTTTCTTAACTGGGGTGTTGTTGGATGACTTCAAAAATTTCTCAACACATTTATCATGATTAGCCGAAATTAAGCATTCATTACATGTTTTGCAAAGTGAATTAGGGTATGAATTATGATCTTTTTTGCTCAAATCCGACTTATTGTTCCTCATGTGGTCTTCTACTTTCTTCTTAGGAACACTTTTAGCTGGTGAAGTCTTATCATTCTTTATAATTTTCATAGGTTTTGACTCTCTAGCTTTAGTGTCACTATTAATTCCTATAGAAGGACTGATGGGAAACTTAGCCCTTTTCACTTCAAGTTGCTGAACATGTTTAGATGTGTTGGGATCTGAAGTTTCCAAGGGTGCCTCAAAGGTTACATGCTTGTTCTTAGTCATTGAGGATGATGTAGTGAGCCTATCTTGCTTGTTATTTATCTTAGGACGTGTGCCAATGGCATATTCTAAGAGTTCTTGAGATCGTTTAGTGAGGAAGCAGGCATCTAGAATAGCACTATCTTGTGGTTTCACTTTCCTATCCTCTTCTATAGTCTCGCGAAGCATATCTAGACTATCCTTAAGGTACGATAGATACGCATAGTGAGCAGACCTATTGTACCTAAGAGGGAGCGGGATATTCACAACATCAACATCATATTTCTTACAATCAGAGACCTTTAGAACAACATTATCACTAGTGATGACTGGCATTTTCCCTTTCACCTGAGTCTTTAGATTCTCAATCTCTTTAAGCAAAGAAGTTATCTTTTCATTGTTTTTATCACGTGTGATCTTAATTGAATCATATAACTCTTTGTAGTGTTGTTTCACTTTTGAATTTTCAGCTTGAAAACAATCATTTTCATTTTTGAGTTTGTTGATGATGTTTTGAAATTGAAATTCTGAGAATCTGCAGACTGAGGTTTATGGGAACCAATCACATCACTCTTATTTGACTTCAATTGGGCAATTTGAGCCCTCAATTTTCGAATCGTGTTGGTGTGAGCTTGAATTTTTCATCCCGTTTGGCTAATTCAAAATATGCATCAAATTCAGGAGCATCCGAAGATGTCTTGGCATTTGAGATTTTAACTCTTTCTTCTAAATGTTGATACTTTAATTGCAAGTTAAGATTATCAACCTCTAGTTTTGAAAAATGCCTGACCATGTTATCATGGTCATCGTTTTGAATTTTCTCACGCAATTCTAAATTCTCCCCCTCAAGCTCAACAACACGATTCTAGAAAATATTTAATGCAACAGACATTTCATGAAATTGACAAGCAGTTAATGACGAATCAGTAGCAGTATAAAATATATCTTGTGCAATACATTGAGCAATCAAAGTGTCATTCATGATAAGAGCATTTTCCTTGCAATTTCACTATATTGAAGATCTATTGCAGTTTGTTTTCCCTCAATTTCCAGATTTTTAAACACTTCTTTCATCTCTTTCACTTCAGTTTCAAGGGATTTTTGCATGCCCTCAAAGTGTTCTTTGATAAGTTTAAAAAATGGGGTGACTTCAATTAAGTAACACTCTTTCGTTAGTTCAAATCCCCTTTCACCCTCAGTAATTCCCGTTGGTGTAATTCTCTTTTTACATGTTTTATTGATTGATCCTGAGACAGTCAACAAAAGTCAACCAAGGATTTGGTCAAAAAAAGTCAAGCCATTTAGGGCTCAATACAATGATCCAAGGAGTATAGGGATGTTCCCGGGTCGTTATGTCCCGACGAAACGTGAAATTGTGTTAAAACGACTTGTGATCAAGTGATTTTGAACAGGAAAAGGGGTAATGAGTGAGTGAACTAAGGGATACGAATGAAAATGACTTAATTAAGCTAAATTAACAAAAACGTGAAAGCAGAATACCCTAAAACTGATTTAAAATTAAGAACGTGCGTTAATGTTATAAATAATGTAACGCGCAAAATAAAAAGTGAAAATTGAGCAATATAAATCCTACGGGTATGAAAATTACTTTTTCTACAATCCTACTGATAAAAGAAAATTTTAGAAAAAAGAAAATTGTTTATTTGACTTTTTAATTATTTATAATTAATTAATTACTAATTAAACTAGATTTAAATATTATAAATACTATACTATTTTTAATAATTACAAAACTTTTTCTAAAATTACTTTATACTAACAGTGAGCTAAGAAAAATATAAAAAGTGTAAAATGCTTATTAATAAGCAGTAAATAAGCAAATAAGTAAAAACAAGCTAAGGGCTAAAAGTGTGGTTAAATAAAAAACAATGCAACAAGTGAATGAATAAAGACCCTAGGGTGGTTGGTGTTGGGCGTGTGTTTGTGTTGCTGTTAGGTGCAGGAGGTCAGGGGTTCGAATCCCACCTCTTGCACTTTTTGCTATTTATTTTTTTTTTAGTTTTCTTTCTTTGTTCACTGATTACACACAACTCAAACTATTACTCACACACAAACACAAATTTAAAAATTCTTTTGAAAACAGAATACCAACAACAAATCCTTAAGCAAATTCTTGATTTGGACACAGATTTGAGATCAAAAATAAATTTCAATCCTTTTGTTTTCTTTTTCTATTTGTTTCTGCCAATTCAAACCAACAAGCCAAATAGTTTAAACAAGCTGTGAGCTTGATTAATCAGAACAATAACAGGCAGCAAAACAACAACAAATAATCAACAAGAACATGAACAATAACAAGAACAGCAAGTATAGGATCTAGCATAAGCAGTAGCCAAACAAGAACTCAAATAAGCTTAGAACAAGCTCAAATAAGCCTCAAGCTCACAAAAGCTTCAAAATGGGTCAGGGCAAAAGGATGCTCAAACAGTCCACTTTGGGACTAATTCTACCCTAGCAAATGATTTCCAAATTCAAAATTTCTTTTTGTTTTGGATACACAAGCAACCAAAGATCCCAGAACAACAATTTTTGTTTATTTCCAACCATTATTGAATTCTAAATTTGCCTTAGAAATCTGTCCCATTTTTCTGCACATGAAACTTTGACTTTTGAAAATTCTTGAACAATTTTGACTTTTGTGAGATTCTAATGGTCAAATCTCACTGAAAATGTTGTGTTAGGATAAATTGAGAGGATTTCTAAAAAGTTTAACAAGATTAGCATCCAAATGAAGATTGTGCAGGTCCAAATTCTTGACAGTCAACAGTGAGTTTTAATCAAAAGGGATTTTTGACTTTTTCCAAGTAAATGACTAAGTAAAAGGTTGAATTGGACTGTTTTTGACTTAAGAACAAAGAACCAATGAAGCTTAACAACTAACAACAACAACAACACAGTTAACAAGCTTGATCCAAACACCCCTTATTGCAACTGTTTTCAAGATTAAACAAGTACTCCACTAAATGAGCAATCCTAATCACTTAACTAAGTTGAAGTAAGCTAAAACAGATTGAAAGAAACACAAATCAATAACTAATAACAACATTAATAAAGAATCACAAGGTATGATTAAAATTTTGAGCAAAGCCTACTTGTCATCCAAGCATGTGAAGCATCTGATAACCAAGAACCATAGAACATCCTATATACCTCCCATGAGGTTCTAAACCAACTCCATTCTTCATTTCATTCTTCTTCTTCATCTTCTTGAATTTTTTATTTTTCTACTAATTTTATTTTTTTGAGTTAATTATCTTAAACTAATTTAGATTATCTGTAGGCTTTTGAAAGCTTACTAATAAGCTGAAATGAGCTTAAATGATCATTCAATAACAATTTCTAACACTATAAGCTTAACATGAAATTTCTATTGAAAATGCACAAACTCAAACCTTGAACAAAACACTTTGATTTTATTAGTGAAATGAGTTCAAAACATTCTGGAATACTTGAAAATACCAATGAAAGCTAGGGTTTACAACATTAAAATAAAAAAACGACATAAAAAGTTAACTAAAACATATTACACTTTACTGCTCCATCTTCTCTTTCTTTATATAGGTGTCAATTAGGGTTTTGGAACCCTAATAAGCATTTCCCACCACTATCCAGCCCTTGGATGGCTTTTCTTTGATCCTAGCCCTTGAATCACTTTTTGGCGCCAAAGACTTGTACCCACTTTTCTGGATAACTTGGAGGGGAGGAGGAAACAATAAATGCACCTTGGAGTGTAGCTTAGGTTGATGGGAACAAAGTGAGGTGAAGGTGATGTGGAGGCATGGGGGTGGTACTGGGTTGCAGAGCACGTGGGAAAGGAGGAAGGGGGAGGTTGACCCTGGGTTTGACTAGGAAGAGTTATAACGCGGGGAGAGTTTTTTATGAAAGGGTGATTTTGGGCCAGAGGTTGATTTGGGCCAGGGATAAATAAAAGGGGCTTGGAATGGGCTTTGGTTGGTTTGTGTTTGTTATGGATTGGATTTGGTTTGGGTTATAAACAACTAAAAGGGTCGTTTGGTTTATAGATAACACAAGGACCATTTATGCCATTTACTCAATCTTTAGGGACTGAACTTGCACAAATTCCAAAGTACTCACAAGGACCAATATTGCCAATATTAGAAAACCCAAGGACCATAAATTCCATTTTTGCATTTTTTAAAATCCCAAGGACCATTTTTGTAAATTTCCCAAAGTTTAGGGACCAAAACTGTAATTTGCCCAAAGAATCATTCAAGGACCATTTTTGACATTTTAGAATATTTCAGGGACCTTGAATGATAAAACTCCACAATTTTGAATTCCAGGGACTAGTTTTGCCAATTTTTGAAAGTTGGGGGACTGAAACTGCCAATTCTGCAAACTTTGCTCGTTTTTCAATTGTTTTTAAACATTTTGCATTTGAGACACATAAAACACGATCCTTGGGTATTTTCATCATTTTGATGCATTTTTGCGTGTTCCAGATGTTTTGCGTTTCAGATTTGACCAAAAATGATGAGTGTTTGCGTACTCATCAATCCCCCACACTAAACTATTGCTAGTCCCTAGCAATATTTTATGAAAACTTGATGGATTTTAAGTCTCTTTACCAAAAGCCATCACTTCTGGAGTAGCCGAATGTT
>LBNU01001343.1:39414-57382 GCA_014162995.1 Artemisia annua
AGTAATACTGTATTTTAAAGTCTCTAATAGCTTATTGAAGCTATGTAGGGAGCTTATATGAGCTTAAATGTCCATAAACAACACTAATGACAAAATTCAAAACATATTGAGAATTTGAGGTGAAATTTGCACAAACTGAGAATTGAAGAAACACTGAAATTAAAGATTGATAAAGGTTCTAAATTACACTGAAAACATTAACCATAGAACTTAGAAACTAAAAATTACAAAGGAAACTGGAAATTTTTACTATTCGACACAAACATAAGCTAAAAAATCTATCTCGTTTCACTCCTCCTTTTTTCTCTTCTTATATTGAACTTCTAGGGTTTGTGTACCCCTATGAGTACTTCCCACCACAATTCTAAGCCGTTGGATGTGTAACTTTCAATCTTGGCCTTTGAAGACATTTTGGCGCCAAATTCTTAACTGCTACAAAGTCCTCTTTGAGTGAGATTTTATAGAAGCAATTAATGAAATTTGGAGCTTGTGGAAGTTGGGGGAACATGGAATGGTGAGGTTGAGGTGGAGGCATGGAGATGTACAGTAGCTAGTACCAAGTGGGAGGGGAAAGGTGAGTTGGTTTGACCATGGGGGTTTGACCCTGGGAAAGGTATAAAAAACGGGGGAGGATTTTTATATAAAAAGGTTGGGTTGGATAGGTGTTGGGCCAAGGGTGTGGGCTGGAAAGGGCTTGGGTTTATTTTTGGTTTGGATTTGGTTTGGTTTAAAGGGTTATAAACAAAGGGTCCGGTTTGGCTTNTATTGTATCACAAGGACCAATGTTGAAATTTCCCAAAAGATCAAGGACTGAAAATGTAAGTCCTCCAAAGATATTACAAGGACCAAACTTGCCAATTTAGAAAACCAAAGGACCAAAAATTCCACTTTTGCACTTTTAAAACCCCAAGGACCATTTCTGTAAATTTCCCAAAGTTCAGGGACCTGTTTTGCCAATTGCCCAAAAATTCATTCAAGGACCATTTTTGACAACTTAAAACATCTCAAGGACCTTGAATGATAAAACTCCACATTTTTAAACTTTAGGGACTATTTTTGCCAAACTTAGAAAGTCGGGCGACTAAAACTGCCAAATCTGCAAACTTTGCTTATTTTTCATTTGTTTTTGAACATTTTACATTTAAGACACATAGAACACGATCCTTGGGTATTTTCATCATTTTGATGCATTTTTGCGTGTTTTCAGATGTTTTGCGTTTCAGATTTGACCAAAAATGATGAGTGTTTGCGCACTCATCAATCCCCCACACTAAACTATTGCTAGTCCCTAGCAATATTTATGAAAACTTGATGGATTTTAAGTCTCTTTACCAAAAGCCATCACTTCTGGAGTAGCCGAATGTTTAAGTTCAAGTAAGAACCATGGTACACCGATAACCGTGTGATTTTGAGAAAACCACCAGCTTTCAACGGATTTGATTAGTCTTTACCAGAAGCCGTTTGCTTCTGGACTAGCCAACTCTTAGATAAAACAAAGTTATTATCTTTGGTGAGCTGATTACCAATTATGGTTTTTCCAAATAGGGACTATTTTTGCCAATCTTTGAAAGTTGGGGGACTGAAACTGTCAAATCTGCAAACTTTGCTCATTTTTCATTTGTTTTTAAACATTTTGCATTTGAGACACATAAAACACGATCCTTGGGTATTTTCATCATTTTGATGCATTTTTGCGTGTTTTCAGATGTTTTGCGTTTTAGATTTGACCAAAAATGATGATAGTTTGCGCACTCATCAGACATCTAACCCACTTAAAATTGATAACTCCTTATCTGGTGGTGCAAAAGCACTTTTTGCTGGAGGAGCTACTTCATTATATCCTATGCCACTACCTTTTCTCATTAATTAACACTGAATAGTATGATCTATGGCTGTTGAAGCAAATTTTTGTTTTTCAACTCTGACAATATGATTATCTTTATCTGCAAGAGCTTCATCTCTAGCCTGTTATGCTTCTGTTAACTTTTTCTTAAGCATTTCAATCTCATTCTTTTTAACAAAAATCTCACCATCATGTATATTGATTCTATCAATATATTCAAACTCACACTCTTTAAGATATTCAAGTCTTCTTTCTACATTTTGAATTCCTACTTTATAACCTAAGTTATCAAGTTTTAGGGACTCAACTTCTTTCCTTAGACTTTCATTCCTAGCTTTAAGTTCTTCTATAGTGTCTACACAAGATTGAAAAGAACAAGTAGAATCATTAGACTCATTGGATACCTTAGAAACAGAACCAGATGATGAGGAAGTATAGGCCATAAGAGCAAAGTTATGCCCTTGAGTCTTCACTTCAGCAATGAAAGCATAATTTGGTTCTTCTTCAGCCATGTCACTCCAGTCATAGTCACCTAACCCATCACAGGACACCAAAGCAGTAGAAGGCTTTGACTCATCTGCAGTCTTCTTGGGAGTCTCTACATTCTTCTTTGGAGCCCTGCATTCCCTGGCAAAGTGACCCTTTCTGTTGCAGTTGTAGCACTCCATCATTGATTTGTCAAATCCCATGTTACCCTGAGGCTTATACTTGAGCTGTTTTCCAGTCCTCTTCAAGAAATTTCTTGCTCTCAAGGTTAACATTGCCATTTGCCACTTCAAATCTATCTCTTCAAGAGCATCAGGATCAATATGATCAGCATCCTGATTTAGAACTTGAGTACCTGTAGTAAGATCAGCCAAGAATGCACAAATAGCAGCATCACTCATAGTATCACTGTTGTTGGAACCAGCAGCAGAGTTGCTAGTGCTAGCAGCAGAGACACCATAAGCAGCAGAGTGAGTGTCTGAGGAGTTATTGGTTTTAGAGGAAACAAAAGCTATATTTTGAGCAGCAGAGGATGAAGTAGATGAACTAGATGGGATATTCATCTCAGATTCATATACTTTCAAGTTGTTGTTGAGATTATCCAAGCTTATTGTGTCAAAATCAGTTTTGTTTCCCCACACAACAGTATGCATGTTCCATTCTGGTGCAAGGCTTCTGAGAAACTTGAGATTGATGTCTTCTTCAGGAACTGTGTAGCCCACAAGCTTCAGATGGCTTATAAGCTTTTGAAGCTTGTTATAGGTACCATCAAGATTTTCACCACTTAAAGCAGTGAAGTTTTCAAATTGATGCTTCAAAACATTCTTCCTTGATTTTCTAGTAGCAGCATTGCCACCAAACCATGTTTCAACAGCATCCATAAGATCCTTGGCAGTTTCACTGCCTTCAAAGTCCAACTGATACTCATTAGGTATTCCCATCATGAGAATTCTATGAGTCTTGATCTCCAGCTTCCTTTGATCTTCATCTTCCTTGCCTTTGATGGGTATTTCCTTCCCATCAACAACCATTGGAAATTTGTCACCATCCAGGACAACATTCCACATCTTGTAGTCAATCATTCTCATGTTTTGCTTGATCCTCATCTTCCAAAGCTCATATTCTCCTTGCTTGAGCATTGGCACCTTTGATGCAGTAACCATGTGTGTATCATCACCCATGACTTCAGTTGAGGTTATGAACAGAGTTTGAGTGTACTTGAGTTCTTCTTGATCACAGCTTCTAGATCACAAGCTCTGATACCACTTGTTGATCCCAGTTGAGCAGTAGATCTTACATAGAAGTTGACTTAATTGTAATGAACTTAAACAATATGCGGAATATACTGTTTAACTTATGATGAACACAAGAACAAAGTTTTCACACTTTAACACTTCAATATATTAAATACGAGCACTCTAACAATGCTAGGGTTTACAACCTTGAAGTGATTCTGTAGGATCGAACATGTGTTGATTCTTGTGGGATTCGGGAGGTCTTGGGTTATGAAAGATCAAGGTATCCATGGTAAGAGTTTTAGAGAGAGAGAGTTGAGAGAGTGGGAAGTTCTAGAGAGAGAAAAACACTTAGTGTGTGTTTTATTGAATGAACAACCAACCCTTCCCTTGAGTGGGAAAGGGTATATATACACTTACATAATAATGCCCCATGAAACGGGCTGTAGAGTGAGTACAGTGGGTAAAGACCCGACCCACTCCACGATTACTATTTACATATAAGCTAATACTACGACAACTAAACTAATACTAATAATAATAACTAAGTCTACGAGCTATTTTAATGCTAATGGATCATCGGGGTGATCGAGTCTTTCATTGGAATATTCGTATTCCTAACAATCTCCCCCTAAGGGAGGTCACCCCGGAAATTACAATTTGAATTCNAGCAGTAGATCTTACATAGAAGTTGACTTAATTGTAATGAACTTAAACAATATGCGGAATATACTGTTTAACTTATGATGAACACAAGAACAAAGTTTTCACACTTTAACACTTCAATATATTAAATACGAGCACTCTAACAATGCTAGGGTTTACAACCTTGAAGTGATTCTGTAGGATCGAACATGTGTTGATTCTTGTGGGATTCGGGAGGTCTTGGGTTATGAAAGATCAAGGTATCCATGGTAAGAGTTTTAGAGAGAGAGAGTTGAGAGAGTGGGAAGTTCTAGAGAGAGAAAAACACTTAGTGTGTGTTTTATTGAATGAACAACCAACCCTTCCCTTGAGTGGGAAAGGGTATATATACACTTACATAATAATGCCCCATGAAACGGGCTGTAGAGTGAGTACAGTGGGTAAAGACCCGACCCACTCCACGATTACTATTTACATATAAGCTAATACTACGACAACTAAACTAATACTAATAATAATAACTAAGTCTACGAGCTATTTTAATGCTAATGGATCATCGGGGTGATCGAGTCTTTCATTGGAATATTCGTATTCCTAACAATCTCCCCCTAAGGGAGGTCACCCCGGAAATTACAATTTGAATTCTAGCATTCTCTTGCTTGAATTAAAATTCCTAGCTCGTAGACTTTGATTCTTCAAGTTCATTGATCTTTGTTCTTCAAGCGACAATCTTTGTGATTAATGTTCCGTTGACGTATGTGATCTTTGAACATTCTTTGAGATCATCAGCCACCGTTAATCTCTAAGTTCATCCTTTGGAGTAATGCCCATGTGATTTAGTTGTGACCATCGAACCGACATGCTCACACTTTTCTAGATCATGAAATTTTGCATCAGAGTTGCGGAAGCATTGTTGTTGATCTTTCACTTTTCATGATTTCTTTAATTGAGAACGTGAAGTGTGAGCATGGGGTATGGATTGACATGTCTCTGCTGGAAGTAGATATCACCATCTTTATAACAATTTGAAATGAAACAGTTAGCAATAAAGTTGGAGAACGAATATGGTTTTGTCATTCGCTCAATGTGGTTGTATTTAACCTTCGGATCCGTAAGGACCGACCTGTGATCAGGTAGAGTCCCCTTTAAAGAGAATTCTCCTTGACAGGACTTTCCAGCTTGTAGTATTGAATCTTCCAACTAATTATCATTAGAATCATCATACTAAGCATGTTCTCATACCGGAACGTCTCAAAGCAGACAGCACGGTAGAGTGAATCAATGAAGTAAATACTCACTGATTGATGAGAAATTGATTAGAAAAATCACTCGTGTGTCAGTAGATAAATATTTTATGCAACACGACGAGAGTTTTGTACGTTGAATCTCATTGTCATCAAAAATATTTTTGTTTGAAGATTATGCACAACCAATGTACTCGAAAATAAGTTGATGAGCACATTGGAAGGTTTTGTACAAAAGCATCTGTCAATCCATTTTCCTGGAACAAGTTTGNCGTGTGTCAGTAGATAAATATTTTATGCAACACGACGAGAGTTTTGTACGTTGAATCTCATTGTCATCAAAAATATTTTTGTTTGAAGATTATGCACAACCAATGTACTCGAAAATAAGTTGATGAGCACATTGGAAGGTTTTGTACAAAAGCATCTGTCAATCCATTTTCCTGGAACAAGTTTGATTCAAAAGTGAATCGCCCCATCGTTTCTTTCCAGTTGTCACAGGTTTGATCCATGAAGGATCTCACATGTTACCCACCATGAGCTTGTTTGATGCTGACTCAAGAGGGATTTCCATCTTCATTGTAAATACTTTCGTATCACTCGGATGTTCTGGCAATTACCAAAAGGATAATGCATAGTAAGCATAATGAATGTGTGTCCTAATGAGATTTATGGATGATCTCTTGGCTCTAGACTTAATAGTGCATTTTGATTCCGCAACTGGAGACTGGAGAGGTGTCTCCTGATTCAATATCAACATGGCTCGCAATGAGCGGTCGATAGTTTATGCAGGGTTCCCCGTGAGAATGAAAAAAGTTCTTTTAAGAGAACTTGAGTGGCTAGGAAGTTTGTGCAGTGCGTCACTGGGTCCATGACGTCTTGTCTTCAATACCGGTGTTGCCTTAGCAACAACCAGTAGCATATGAGTTGAACCCGGTTTCTGCCCTAAGGTTGAATATATGGAGGGCTATTTCTTTTCACCCTTTCTCATTACTTTTCTTTTTCATTCTTCAACCCCTTCAGTGCTTACCGACACTTCATTACTAGAACCTTGTTGGGTTTGTTCCAGTACTAGCTCCATCTCAGTCGGCACTCTTCCCTTACCTCACTTTTCTCCTTTTTTAATCGTTCCTAAGGACTTCTACTCTAACTAGAGAATTGTCCCTGGGAAGATCCCTCCGGTTCTGGCTGGATCATGGGAACTAATACCTAACCTTATCATCCATATAACTCCATTATATAAAGTAAAATGGTCGGTCTTTGGTATCATTCCATAATTGCCAACATGAATCATTCGCTCCCCCTTAATAGGTGCATCGATATACGAAAGAGTTTAGCACATATGAGGGAGCCTACACTTGAGTCCAAAAGATCACATTTGTTTATCAGATTTCATATTTAAATCACATTCTCTCCCCCGATCAAAAATTTCAAACCTTTTGAGATTTGTGATCCCAATTGATTTAAATAAGTTAGAAAATTTGGGAGAAAAATATGGTCAGATTATAATATATACTGATAATGGAACATTATGATGCTCCCCCTCAATTTATGAGGGAGAATGTTAGTGTCAAAAATGATGAGTTTAAAAAGTGATTTGGAGTTAAACGAAAACTCATAAAATTCACATATTGACACATAACTCCACATTTTTACTCATTGCTTGAACTGAACAACGATGAACATTTGATGATCTAAAATAAAATTTGAAATCACTCTCCCCCTCAATCTATGACCATTTGTATATGTAAAATTTTGTGAAAAATTTAAACCTTTTTGTCATAGATTGAGTGGCAAATTTTATGAAAAATTAAGTCCAATTGATTTTCAAATAATGTTTTAAACCACCATTTTAAATACAAAATATTTTTCTGAAGAATCATAGATGCAAAAATATTTGTTTTTCGTAAAAAGAAGACTTCTCTTCTTAAACAAGAAATAATGCACTGAAGCGTACATAATTTCGGAAGTGCACGGATGTAAAGTAATCCATGCCCGGATGAACTTCATCCGTTGTTAGGAACAACCGTCTTTTTGGCGACGTGTTTTCCTCATTTTGAAGACCGGGTTGCTATTTGAAGTAATAGCAAACCATAATTTTACGAACGAGTTACAGTCTGAAATAACTGCAAGCCATAATTTTACGAACGGGTTACAGTCTGAAATAACTGCAAGCCATTCAGGCATGTTTTCAAAAACTTTTTGAACTTCTGTTCGAACTTCATTTAAAGACCCGTGTCATTATTGGATAACATTTCTAGGACCGTAAATGTTATCGATACCAGAAGACATGCCTTGAAAAACTATTTTTGGTCTTTTCTATTTTTCTGATTTTTATGGTTTTTGTTGGTTTTATATTTTTCTATTTTTTAAGGTTTAATATATATACAAAGGATATTATTCAGTTTAAGAAGATGTTGACCTCAATACCGAAAAGAGGATATCGGTCTGCACGTTGTAGAAGTCAGTAGTCAACATCTCTTAAACTTTCTCCACCAAAGCTTTCGAGGCTCCTGAATAATCTTCTGAGATTGAGCCTTCTAACTGTGAAGCTTTGATAGATCAGCAACGTATCATCTCACGCTTGAATAGTTCTTCTCATCTTTCTTCCCGATGAAGGCTGAAGTAATGCGTACCAAAAGGTATCCAGAGACCACTTCCCCCTAAGTAGTTGAAATGATGCAATCAGTCTCATTATATGAAGCTCAGAAACCCGAAGTACACACACAATCATTTGTGTACGTCTTTTGTCATCAGAAACTATTTCTTACATCTCTTCCCCCACGTAGTTGGAATAATACACCAAAAGAACGAGTTAAAACACTAATCTTCTCTGCGGTTATGACATTTGTCTTCCCGGAATAACTTCAATTCAGTAGAAGTGTAAAGCTCATCACGTGTACTCGTTGTGCATTCCGATGTATGTCTCCTTCCCCCTTGCTGGTTTTGATACCTCAGAATCAGCAACACATTTTACGCCCATATACTTGAAATCTTGTGAGAAGAACACAATAAGCCCAAATGTATCCTGTGAGAATCAATCTTGCTGAAGAGCAATGTGAGCACATCTAATTAGGGATTAACTCAGGCTTTTCACTCTCCCCTAATTAGTGCTCTCCCCCAAACTGGCAACCTTTCAGATGAGTGCCTTGAATACGAAGAAGTCTTTTGACAACTAAATGCATATCGTCTTTAGTCTTCTAACACATAGCAGAGAATGTAGAACAGACTGTAGACTCAACCTTCTTCAAGGTTGTCCATTTGGGGAATAGGATATCAACATCTCCATCTCACCAAATGCATACCAGTTATATTACATATACCAGATCAGTCCATAATGTATACATGTACCAAATACAAGAAGAAACGATAACACCAAAGTAACAGGTTGAAGCACTGATCATCTCTGCGGATATCAACTCCGGAATAACTGATTAAGCTCAATCATGTGAACCTGTTATGCATCCCTGATGTACACATTTCTCTCTCCCCTGATGGTTGCGATTAATCAGCCCGTGACGTGCACATGAAGTGATAATACCAAAGTAACAAGTTGAACCACTGATCATCTCTGCGGTTATCAATCCCGGAATAAGTGATTAAGCCCGATCACGTGAACTTGTTGTGCGTCCTTGGTGTATACATTCCTCTCCCCTGATGGTTGCGATTAATCGGAATCATCATAATGATGTGTACATGAAGCATTAACTGGAAGCCCTTTATCTATAACCGGAAGCCCTTTATCAATAATAATATTAGCCCGTGAGAAGATGTCGATAAACCTCACGACTCCTGAGCTGAAGTATTCAGGAGTCATGAGATGATGACTAATTGAGTTTGCTCCCCCTCAATTAGGTCATCGTATGTAAAGAGCCTTTTCAAGAACTTGTGAAGTTTCTGAATCGGCTCCCCCTCAAACTGACCATCCTCTTTTATAGATTCAATACATTAAGTCATGATCACGTTTGAGAGTCTTGATGTTAACCATCTTCTTCTTTATCTCCCCCTCAAAAATGGCATGCTAATGACATTTTTGCCATAGTTGAGATTCCGTGAAGGTGGAGATATATCGGGTGCAGCATAAATATGCGTGTAGGCCCAAAAACTACTGCGAAGAAGATGATGATAAAAACACTCTTGAAGCAGCCCCTCTTTTGTTTCCTCATCAATGGCTTAGCAAATGAAGAGTTCAATGAAGCTTGTAATATGCCTAAACCACTTGTTGAAATGTGTTAAACCTTGGAGGGAGTAAATGTCTGCGTACAAGAGCCGAATGACCATTTTACAAATATCATCAACATGTAGTTCCTTCACCCTTTCCCTTCTCCCCCTCAAAAATTGCATATGCGTATTTGCTATTTTTGATTGAATAAGTGAAGCACAAATATAGAAACCAATGTATGTCGATCCACTTGATGACTGTACGAACATGGGAAAAGCATGAAGCTTGGTGATAAGAATGGTCATAAATAAGAAGATTTCTCTTCTTCCCAAGATAAAGCGCACTTAAGCGTACACCTTTCTTTTCTTTGAGGAACGGGGCCTGAAGTGTTGTCAGCAGACGCCATTTGTAGAAGAACAAGGCCTGAACTGATGTGAACAGACGTCATAGTCATTGAAGAACGAGGCTTGAACTGAAGTGTTCAAACGTCATAATGATGAAGTGCGAGACCTAATCTGATGTGATCAAACGTCATAAACTTGAAGAACGAGGCTTGAACTGTTGTGTTCAAACGTCATAAACTTGAAGAACGAGGCTTGAACTTTTGTGTTCAAACGTCATCTCTCTCTTTTCTACTTCTCTCTGCTAACTCGTTACCAACCCCATTATCATTCTGTCGGCTCTTTGTCGTGACTACTGATGGAGAAAAACCCAATATGATGAACTTGAGACTGAAGAAAAATAACCCGAACTTGTGCCTTAAGCTTGCACTAATGTGTGACTAAGAGTGGTGCAGAGAGTTCGTGCAACATCGAATCTCTAAGTACTTTATACTCTTCAACCAACCAACCATCAAATATAAGACGTACATCACCTCTTGAATATCCACAACTTCGTGTGACACTGAGCACGACAACGTAACTCCTTAAAGTGATAGTTATTTTGTGGTAATAGAGAAGAAGAAACACAAAAATAACTAGATATCCAAGTCTTCGTCATTGTAATTATTGAAAGCTCGAACAAGGATCTCGAAGAATCTTCATCCAACCACCCCGATATCTTCAGATACTAAGTGCACGCACCCGTGAAATTTCACTTCAACCTCAAATAAATAATAATGACTTAATGCCGTTGTCACATCTTGTGGTTTAACTGCCCAAATCTAGCCCTTTTTGATGTTTTGAATGAAGTCTGATAATGGTTTTATCCCGATCTTTGTCAAAAGCGCATAACCCCGTAACAATTTGTTATAACCAAAATTCCATGAAGTAAATAATAAAAAAAAACTCATCCAATACATGAAGCACACACTTTATCCCTTCTTCAAAGGCGAAACCGTAGCACCTAAATCAATTAAGATCCGAAAGTGCACTTTTCTTTCTCAAGGATAGTTCCATCATCACGGGATTTTACAAATCTATGATTTAAACCGAGAAATAGATTCTTTCACGGGATTTTACAAAATCAAGAAGAAACCGTGAGAGAATGATAAATTGAATGTGTTATGACAATCCACTAGTTGGTTCTGGTGAATAACTGTTGAGGGAACATGCAAGAGATCAACAACACTTCTTCTCCCACATGTAGAATAATTCACAAACCATACTAAGTAAAGTAGTATAANTTACAAATCTATGATTTAAACCGAGAAATAGATTCTTTCACGGGATTTTACAAAATCAAGAAGAAACCGTGAGAGAATGATAAATTGAATGTGTTATGACAATCCACTAGTTGGTTCTGGTGAATAACTGTTGAGGGAACATGCAAGAGATCAACAACACTTCTTCTCCCACATGTAGAATAATTCACAAACCATACTAAGTAAAGTAGTATAAACTACTTCCCCCTGGAGGTTGACCTTATATCATCAAAGTACACGTTTCTCCCCCAATGATGGTTTCGAGCTTTCGGAAGCATCATTTGACGTGTACAACCATATACCCGAGAAGCTCTTGTGAAGTATCGTTGACATTTTGTAGCACCAAATATCCCATGAGAATTGCTGATTACATCTCAACCTTTGAACTCTTTGGTAAGCAACCCAACCTCGTATTCTATCGGCTATTGCTGTGACCACTTGGCGAAGTAAACCTGATATACCCAACTTGAAAATGAAGTAGAATTCCCCAAATTTGTTACTTAAGCTTGCACTGTTGTTGGAAGAGCGGTGTAGAGAATTTTTGCACCATGAAAATCTCTAAGTACTCAATACTATCCTGACAAAGTATGAGACATTCATCACCTCTTGCGATTATCCACAAAGTCTTCGGCGTGTGACACTGAGTACAATAATGTAACTCCTTAAAGTGATAGTTAACCAGGTCTTCAACCATCCACCCCGACTGCTGTTAACTAGATAAACCAAGTCTTCAACTCAAATCTTAGGCACGAGCAAGTTATCATTGAGAGTCATGCATCCAACCAACCAACCCCGACTTCAAGATAAGATAAGTACACGCCTTTGTGAAACCCACTTCAATCTCAAATAAGGGATACCCGATCAACTCCTTAGTCACATTATCGTTAACGTACAAAATTTAGCCATGAAATAAGTATCCCCGTGAAAGTTGGTGATATACCCTAATTCTTTAGATACCCCCTGTTCCGTGGATCGAAGACAAAGGTTTTGTATGTAGAGTTTTCTGTGCTTGTAAAAAAAATGTATCCCGTGAAAATTTGATATACCAAGACACCACTCTCATTCGTCTTATCAAATCATATATACACGATTGAAAGAAATTATGGTAACATTGTGAGCCCAAAAGAAAATTAACAAACCCAATCTATAACACATATTGAACATACAATCCAAGGCTCCAAGCATTATTCACATAATCCACGTTCCTCTTTCAAATAATACATGCCATATTAAAAAAAAATTCAAGCACCACAACGTCCCAACGAATTGAGGTGCAACTTATCGTGATGACATACTATTTGATCTAGAATCTCGTGGCTCACTCAAAAAATCAATATGGCAAAAAAAAAAATTGGATTAAGGCCCAATAACTTAAATTTTCGGTAATAAGCCCAATGCTAATCCAAAAATACCTCAACCCTAAAATTTAGGAGGTATAAATACCCCTAAACTCACTTAACCCTAATCACTTCACATAATATCATCCGACCCCTTTGTCTTATCTCTCCTAACTGTGAAAGAAAAACAGAAACCCAGTACTCCATCTCATTTCAGGAATCACAAACCCATCGAAAATCACAGACACAAACACTACCTTATGTCTCTTTTGAACAAGTTGCATGCCACGAAACCCTATTAAAGATGTTTTATCCTTTTAGGCTTCAAGGTTCTATCAAGGATCTAAGGTAGGTACTTGTGTTGTTGTGTTTTTGTTTTATTCAAGCCAAATTAAAGCATGAAGATGAATGGAACACAAATTGTTCATGTTCATTCTTTATGCTATTCGTATGTTAAAAGAAGGTTAGCTCTTCACAATAGATCGATGATGGTTATAAGTTCACTAAAAAAAATCATTGCACTGATGTTTGCAATAGGTGAACAAACTGAGATCTATATTGTTTTCATTTCAGTTCATTAACGATGGTAGTATGCTGATGTTTATTGTCACAGTGGTTTTCCTTAGATCTATGAAGATATCTCTTATACCTTTTGAATTTGAGAACAAATCATTGGTGTTTAAAAGAGAATACTGAGATCTATTTACCATTTCTTGAATGTTTCTCGTTTAGATTTGAAACATTGGGTTAAGAATAGGTAAGGCTGGATTTGTTTTTGTATCGGTGATGAGTCTTGTTCAAGGGTTTGAGTATCTATAAACCATCTGGTAAGGCTTTGAACTGATCTGAGATCTGGTTTTATTTGTGGTTGTAGTTGATGGTTAATGATGATTGATGTTTAGACTTTGTGTTGTTTCTGTAAGGTTTAGACCTGGTTGTTTGTATTGTTAATTGATCTGCTGTTCTTCATCTTCATTTCTTTCTTTCATTTCTAATGGACTAATCGCTACACTGGAAAAAATTTGGCAGCATCTCCTTTACATTTTGCAATTTAACATTGATTTTTTGAGCTAAACGCTACACCCAAGTAAACGCTACACCCAATAAGCAAAACGCTAGAGCAATGAGACAAAAGAGTCACTTTCACCAACTTTTGTCTTTTATTCCATTTTAAGCAAACTACCAAATTGTTGGACCAAAATTCAGCCAAGAAATACCACAATGGACTAAATCGCTATGAAGAAAAGCTGCATTTTTTAAAATAAAAACACCACCTAATAACCAAATTGAATCAAAACAAACAAACAATCACACCAACGATCAACAGTTTCAAAACAGATTCAAGCAAGCAGCTTCAAAACAGCTTAAAAAAACATCTTCAAAACTGTTTAAAAACAGCCTCAAAACGTTAATCGAACCACAAAAAATCAACGAGTAATACAACCTAGGCTCTGGTACCAATTGTAGGATCGAACATGTGTTGATTCTTGTGGGATTCGGGAGGTCTTGGGTTATGAAAGATCAAGGTTGTAACACCCCCAAAATATCGCAGCAGAAGATTGTGTCACTGGGGTATTACTTCATGATTCACAACACAAAGTACAGAAAACGACTCTAGTGAGACGTTTTGAAATAAATTATCATTCGATTAAATTTTCTGAGTTTACAAAGAGGTCCCACAAGTTTACAAAATGTACAACATTAAAGTTGTAAAGTTGTTTGAATGATAATATATGCATTGTCTTCAAAATGTTTTCCGTGTGCCTTCACATGCCAGCTAATTCCTTAATTACCTGAAAATACATTGCTAAAACAGTCAACAATAATGTTGGTGAGAAATCATAGGTTTATGAAAATGAATGTTATACGGAAACCATAAGTATAAATGTATGACTAACTGTCACATAATAATGAAAAATAGTACAATAGCCCTTAAGTTCATGACCCCGNAATGAAGAGGCGGTGGGTTAGATATTCAAGAGATAAGGATTATCATCATTTAGTGTGTTGTGTGTACTTCGTGTCCCGTTGAGTTAAAGTATAAACACGCTACCTTGATTTGTTAATTGCGAAAAATATATTTCTGGAAGCGTTTTTATAATAGTAATATAAAAATGAAACTATTGATTCTGAATAATGATCATCAAATTTTAAACCACTATAAATGCGATGTCGGAATCGTTTTTCAGGAAAGGCGATATATCTGCTAGTTTTTAAGTTTTAAATCGCCGGTAATTGTCAGAAAATAAATAATTCGTATTTCTGATTAAAATAAATAGTAGTACTATTTAGAATAATATTCTGAAAAGTTATGGGTTCTGCCGGTACGCGTTGTGTGCGGTTTTCACGTTTTGCAAGATAATTTCTCGTTAAATAGACTTAGGTGAACGAAATTATTCATAAAGTAATAATTCAAGGCAAAATGAATTATTTAACTTGAAAGATTACCGGTTAACTACCGATTACAGCAATTGCTTTTACGTTACCGTAAAAGTCAAATATTCAAACGTCAAAGTCAAATGGCAAAATAGTCAGTTCGCCTTATGAAAATTTACGGGTTGCTACAGTATCCACCCCTCAACAAGAACTTCGTCCCGAAGTTCAGTGGGTGTTATCTGCCGACAGTGTGTTCGAGAGAAGATGGTAGTACTTGCGACGCATCTAGTCTTCACGCTCCCACATGAATTCGAGTTTTAGCTGAGAGTTCCAATAAATTTCAACAATAAGAATGTGAATTTGTTTATGTCGTTTGACCTTACGGTCTATGATCTTGATAGATTCTTTGATAAAGTTCAGACATTCGACAATCTGGATTTCTTATAGAGGAATAGTAAGTGTATGACACTCCTTTAGATTGCTCAGATGAAAAACATTGTGTACACTGCTAAGTTCTAGTGGTAGTTAAAGTGTGCAAGCAACCGGACCAATTCTAATCTGGATATATAATAGTCCGATGTTGAGATATCTGGAAAAAAAATAAGTGTGGGTATTTTTGGTAAACTCTGATCTCACGTCCCAGACGAAATCAGGAATTCTTTTAAAGTTTTGATGGGTAAGCAAAAGTGCTCTGATTAATATTAGGTCTCAAACTAGTATTTTAATGGATAAGATAACGTTATAAATGATTGAACGATTAACGCAAATGGAAGGCCTAATGTTGCAGGGCCAGTTGGAGGCGCCGCAGGAGTTAATGTTGTATATGTAGTTAAAGGCTACTTTTACAAGGATTTCGTGAGCGGCAAGCTCAGAAATTGCAAAAGCACGAAAGGAGCGGTTAGTTTAGCTCGTTGATTTGAGAGGACAGAGTCGGTATTTTTAGTCGGCAACTATGCTGAAGACTGCAAAGTCATGTATGTCACAAGTATGCCACAAGCATACTTCTGGACGATGTTTTGTCATGGTGTAATGATACTGCTCAATCTATTAGTATCAAGCATACTTACTAGGTAGCTTGGACTAAGTTGAAGAAGTCATAAATCAAGAAGTATTGCCCTCGGAATGAGGCACAAGAAATGGAGGTGAAATTTTCTTGCTGTCAGTGGTGTTGATATCACAACTTATATTTTAGTGTACCCAATGATGGTGTCAACCAATGAGAAGTTATGAGAAAAGTTCATCTGAGAACTTCCACTCTGTGTTCAAGAGAACGTAAGTTTGTTTGATCCATTCACACAGGATGAAGTAGTTCAAGTGTCTCGCGAGTTGTACGAGCTCAGATTGCTCAAGGATCCAATAATGGCAATAATAACATCAGTAACAAACGGTAATGAGATGTGGAGAGTGAGGACGTTTCAATAAACAATGTCTCTAAAATAAAAGCCAACAAATGGGAGGAGCTCGTGGGAAAGCTTATGTGATGGGTGGTGAAATATCGTACCCAGTTTGTCAGTTCAAGATTGAACCAAGTCAAGAGTGTAACAAGTCTGTTAACTCGATAAATAGCTCATGATTGTAAGGATTTGTAATGACAAAAGTGATAACTTAAGAATGAACTCAGGTAGTTCAAATGAGGTCTTAAGATTTTTGCTGAGGAATAGAATATTGGAGATTCCCAAGTTCGAGTTCATATTCATGTCATATCAGATACAAATAAGCCCACTTATTTATAAATCATTATTTACATAGAGAGGCGTCCCAAACAATGTAAATAAAGAAATATAAACTTATGGGTCGGCGATTCGCAATTTCTTTATTTAAATAAAAAGGCGTCCCAATCCATTTAAATAAGGATATTCTAAATCATCCTACTTAAGAATTCCCGATAAAACACTCATACTTAACGGATGAGTTACAAGGTTGTGTGTTACGAGACGTCATAAGTGTTACGAGACGTCATAAGTGTTACGAGACGTCATAAGTGTTCCGAGAGTACGGAATGAATGTTCACACTCATCATCCAAGATGAAGAGTAAAATAATCAAAGAAAGTTAACATATCGTGCAAAAGAGTTGGTGAGTTCATAGTTATGAAATTGTTTTCTTACAATGTTGGAGAAATACCAAAGAGACTATTGTGCAACTCGCAATGTCGGAGAATAAATAAGACTAATGTGTGTCTCTCAATGTCTGAGAAATAGAATAAACAAGTCGTGTATCTTAAAATGTCTAAGATATATGAATAAGTAAGTTGTGTATCTCACAATGTTTGAAAAGTAAACGTGACCATTGTGTAACTCACAAAGTCATAATAGTGGATGAGACCATTGTAATCACATACAATGTCTTGAAAAGGTTTCATAGACCACACGAATGTAAGAGTAGGCATGACACACGGAATGTGAAAGACAACAATGAGTGTTACGGGTTAAAATGTAAAATGTAGTTATAGTCTAGGTTAAAACGCAACCTGGTTCTCTATAACTCATGCTCTGATACCAATCTGTAACACCCCCAAAATATCGCAGCAGAAGATTGTGTCACTGGGGTATTACTTCATGGTTTACAACACAAAGTACAGAAAACGACTCTAGTGAGACGTTTTGAAATAAATTATCATTCGATTAAATTTTCTGAGTTTACAAAGAGGTCCCACAAGTTTACAAAATGTACAACATTAAAGTTGTAAAGTTGTTTGAATGATAATATATGCATTGTCTTCAAAATGTTTTCCGTGTGCCTTCACATGCCAGCTAATTCCTTAATTACCTGAAAATACATTGCTAAAACAGTCAACAATAATGTTGGTGAGAAATCATAGGTTTATGAAAATGAATGTTATACGGAAACCATAAGTATAAATGTATGACTAACTGTCACATAATAATGAAAAATAGTACAATAGCCCTTAAGCTCATGACCCCGAAGCTTGACTGTATGTAATGCCCCTCAAGAGTGTTTTGCCAGACACTCTAATATGAATAAAAATGAAATGCATC
>LBNU01001343.1:57494-87893 GCA_014162995.1 Artemisia annua
ATATATATGATGAAACAGATTATGCGTGGCATACCCACGATGAGAGAAGGAAAGGCAAGATGAGGGTGGTGGTAGTGCGGCTGTCATGGTGGTGGTTGTGGTGGCGTCACACGAACAAACACACCCTAACGAAACCATAACCCGAAACATCAATAACCATCATCCCTTGATTTTTGTAGATCGATTGATAATTAATAGAGATGGGGGAATTGGTTTTTGGGAGATAGAGAAAAAAAATGAGACATGATTTCTGATTTTATCTGTTCTGAGAAAATGAAGAGGCGGTGGGTTAGATATTCAAGAGATAAGGATTATCATCATTTAGTGTGTTGTGTGTACTTCGTGTCCCGTTGAGTTAAAGTATAAACACGCTACCTCGATTTGTTAATTGCGAAAAATATATTTCTGGAAGCGTTTTTATAATAGTAATATAAAAATGAAACTATTGATTCTGAATAATGATCATCAAATTTTAAACCACTATAAATGCGATGTCGGAATCGTTTTTCAGGAAAGGCGATATATCTGCTAGTTTTTAAGTTTTAAATCGCCGGTAATTGTCAGAAAATAAATAATTCGTATTTCTGATTAAAATAAATAGTAGTACTATTTAGAATAATATTCTGAAAAGTTATGGGTTCTGCCGGTACGCGTTGTGTGCGATTTTCACGTTTTGCAAGATAATTTCTCGTTAAATAGACTTAGGTGAACGAAATTGTTCATAAAGTAATAATTCAAGGCAAAATGAATTATTTAACTTGAAAGATTACCGGTTAACTACCGATTACAGCAATTGCTTTTACGTTACCGTAAAAGTCAAATATTCAAACGTCAAAGTCAAAGGGCAAAATAGTCAGTTCGCCTTATGAAAATTTACGGGTTGCTACAAAGGTATCCATGGTAAAAGTTTTAGAGAGAGAGAGTTGAGAGAGTGGGAAGTTCTAGAGAGAGAAAAACACTTAGTGTATGTTTTATTGAATGAACAACCAACCCTTCCCTTGAGTGGGAAAGGGTATATATACACTTACATAATAATGCCCCATGAAACGGGCTGTAGAGTGAGTACAGTGGGTAAAGACCCGACCCACTCCACGAATACTATTTACATATAAGCTAATACTATGATAACTAAACTAATACTAAGAATAATAACTAAGTCTACGAGCTATTTTAATGCTAATGGATCATCGGGGTGATCGAGTCTTTCATTGGAATATTCGTATTCCTAACAGATTCGATTTTAACACAGACACGTACATAATTCTAACCCTAGGGATCTCCTTTTATAGACAAGGAACCCTACACGGTTTTACAATGACTTCTTACACAAACAAAGATATTCTAAACATATAGAATATTTACACAATCTTTACTATAATTACAAGACACGTTTCTATTATAATCTCTAAGCAGCAGAGTCTTGCAATTCTTCCAGCAGCACTTTCCAACTTAGCAGTAGATTGTTTACACTAGCAGCAGATTCATTACCTTAGCAGCAGATTCAGCATAAAGCAGCAGATTGACACTTAGACAATTTCTCAGAAGTAGAATCCTAAAACCCAACAGAACACTAATAGGGCAATAAAAAGAATATTGGAGAAAACGGTAAATCAAAACAGAAAAGATTGGTCCTTTAAGCTTGATGAAGCTTTGTGGGCATTCCGAACTGCCTATAAAACACCTGTCGGAACAACCCCGTTCCGCATGGTCTACGGGAAGGCATGTCACCTTCCAGTAGAACTGGAACACAAGGCATATTGGGCATTAAAGGCCTGCAATTTGGACTATACAGTCGCGGGAACTAATAGATTTTTGCAACTCTAGGAGCTTGATGAATTAAGATTGGATGCTTAAAAATCCTCCGTGACATACAAGGAAAGGGCAAAAAGATGGCATGACCAGAGGATTAAAAGACCTAGAGAATTCTCATAAGGAGATAAGGTTCTACTGTATAATTCTCGGTTAAGGTTATTCCCCGGAAAATTAAAGTCCAGATGGTACGGACCATTCACTGTGAAAAGTGCCTCAAAAGCCGGGGCTGTCATATTGATTGACGATGAAGGGAGGGAATTCACAGTCAATATACAACGCGTTAAGCATTATCAAGAGGACGGAAATGAAATGATTGAGGAAGAAGATATATCCTTTGATAATGAGGTCACGTAATAGACCGTGACCTTGAGTCTAGCTACAAGACTCGTTAATAAATAAAAACGCTTCTTGGGAGGCAACCCAAGCTTTATTCGTTTGATTGTTTATTTCTTTGTTTTATTTGCTTCCGTATGTGTGTCTTATTTTTATTGTTTATGATTCATGTTTCAAATAAAATTGTGAAAATGCTTTATTTTGTTTTTAACTTCGTCTTAATTACATATAAAGGTATTTCGCAAAAGCTAAGTGTAAGGGAGATCCAAATATGTTTACAAGAACAAAATTGAACATGAATCATAATAATATTAAATTAGCATACATATTAGTATTTGTTTGAGTCAAATGCTTGTATCGAGTCATAATGGATATTTTGCAGGATTTCCAGGAAGTAAGGTATAGGTTTTTCAAGAAATTTTCCGGAAACATAACATAAGAATTTCTGTCAGAACACTCTGACGGCGTCAGGTCTTAAACCTGACGACATCAGATGTAAAATTCTGGAAAATAATTTTTACAAGTTTTGTTTTTCTTCCGGAACCGTAATGTTTGATTAAGTCTTAACTTATAAACTCCAGGAATCTGCAAATATTCATTCCACAAGCATTATATCTTTTTCGCTTTCTAGTATTTTTATTATATGTAGATTTTACCGCCGATGCTATGCAAGGTTTCTTGTTTGTTTTCTCAGGTTTAACAGGTTATTTTGGACAAGAGAATGATTTATATTCTGGAAGGGAAGCTCTGAACGTTCATTTTCTTGGAAGAAGATCTAACCATGTTACCACATTATCCACACCGAACGAATCAGGGGAGTATTTGTTTTCATTCTTTTACCTTCATACTTTTTACATCTTTCTATTAGAACATTGGGGACAATGTTCAATTTAAGTGTAAGGGAGGGGTAAATGAAGACACTTTAGAGAATGCAATTACACTTGATTTTTGTTTGTTCAATAGTAAGTGTGTAATAAAACTGAAAGAAATACTTGTTAGGGCAATTTTAGTGCCAAATTTAAAAATTTTTACAACATATAGGAGTGAAACTTTAGTCTTAATGAGCGTCTCATGGATAGGAGATTGTATGACTAGCACAAAAACCGTACCACTCAAAAAAATTTTCACCCAAATATGTGAGGTTCGCCCCTAGAATTTTTAGGAAAGAAGCATTTATCTTTAATGCTTATGAGTTTACCGGTAGTACTTAGATTCTAGAACTTGCGTTAGTGACCATTCCAAGTCCACAAGTGAGACTACATTCGTGCAGTTAGGATTTTCTACATGATAAGAGGCATTAGGATAACCCATGTTTTACACCTATGTTATAATTACGTTGGCTACATTGGTCAAGTAATTCTCCCACACCTTTGCGATGTACCCATTTTTGGTACACGATACCCCTAGTACACCCCTCAGAGCCTATCTTTTTCATTTCTGACTTTAAGCATCTTACTTAAAGGAAGAATTTGTTTACAATCCACCCCCAAATGTACACCCAAATCGCCTTAGCCTTCCGTGTATGCACTCATCTTTAAGTGCATTATTATTACAACATATGTTTAAACCCTTAGTTAATTGTCTAATCGATTACATGGTTGCTAAGTCGAGTCATATCTTGTATATATTCTTTTGGGACGATTGGGACTCATGGGTAAATGTACTAGTGTTATGGAGTAATAGGGAAGAACATCAATTAATACCCCCATATGTGGAAAATATTTTAAAAAAAGTACTCCAAGTGTTTCGATTATCTTAATTCGAGTCATTAGTATATTTAATTGTAAAGTATGTAAAAGTTCAAGTGTAAGGGGAGAACCGAGGCCCCTATGATGTATTATCTTGGATGGTAGGGTAAGAATGTATGAAAAAAAAAAGAAAAAAATATCGAAAAAAACAAAAAAAACGAAAAAAATGAGAAGAAGAAAAGTGGAAAAAACATACGAACTACCATCCACCTCTATCTTTTATTTATGTTTGTTTTGCTTTATGTAGTTAGTTTATAATTAGTATAAGTTGAGTTTTGTCTTGGCTTAGCAACGCCTCATGGTACATGTAATTGACCAAGACAATTGACTTGCCACCAGTAAAATTATCCTTTATCCAACAAAACCGTGTTTTCCATACCCTACACCTCACGTTATAATCCGTTATAAAGCCCTCTTTGATAGTTATCCTAGGTGCTTACGCCTAGTGGAGAAGGTTTTCGATCCTTTCTCAAGCCTATGGTAATCGATGTACTATGACAGGTAGTGAGTGATATTTTCCATTTCCATTTATGTTATATAATTCTATTAACACCCGAGAGATGTGAATATCCAAACACTATTTGTGAGGTGCTAGTGTGTAATCTCTGTGCTTATTTTGATTGAAGTAGAATGATTATTTGTTGTAATTACTTTTATGTTAGCATTAAATGACCCTAGCTTGTATTTTGATTAGAATAAAAGCACATTTGCTTGAGGACAAGCAAATCCCAAGTGTAAGGGTATTTGATAAGGCGAAAAGTGTTACGCTTTTAGGGGGTCATTTAAGCCCTAAATCGTATTTATTTGATTAAATATTGCCTCAAATCGTTCCTTTTGTCATTTTAGGTACTTGGAGAGGAATTCTGCAAAAAGGAGCATTTTGGACGTTTTTGGAGCATAAAAGTGAAGAAAACGACAAAGTATCAAAATCATGCTGGGAATAGTACCTGAAGGCATCAAGCTTCACTAGTGAAGCCGTCACTTGTTGACAAAGATGTGGATTTGAAGATTACACATGACGGGCCAGAGAATTTTTGAAGAATATACGGTGACGGCGTCACCCTTTGTGACGCCTAGGTGGTCACNGACGTTTTTGGAGCATAAAAGTGAAGAAAACGACAAAGTATCAAAATCATGCTGGGAATAGTACCTGAAGGCATCAAGCTTCACTAGTGAAGCCGTCACTTGTTGACAAAGATGTGGATTTGAAGATTACACATGACGGGCCAGAGAATTTTTGAAGAATATACGGTGACGGCGTCACCCTTTGTGACGCCTAGGTGGTCACGTTGAAAAGTTATCAAGTGACGCTCCAGAGGATTTTTCTACATGGCGGCGTCAAGTGTAGATCTAGACCATCAAGGAACCCTAGTGTCGGCGAGATGACGGCGTCACGACCCAAAGGTGATGCCGTCAAGGTGTAAAATCTATATATATTTTTGCAATTTTCATTCATTAAGTGTAACTTTAGTGTGTGACTTTTAGAGGAGAAACCCTAGTACAAGTTTTGTGCATTTTCCAAGGGTTCTTCACCCTTTTATCATCCATGTTCAATTGAAGATAAGTTTTCATTTAATTCATACAATATGTCTATGTGTTGTGTGATTTATTCCTTTACTTGTCTTCACTTTAACATGCTAGGCTAGATTTATCTTGTGTTTGCTTAGATGTAGTGAAACCTAGTTGTTAATTATTGGTTGATGGTATGTTATTGATTGTGTTGGGTGGGTGAAATCAATGCTAGGCTTAAGAAAACTGGCTAACCTCCTAATTGGTAACAAGCTTGAACGTCTTAGGAAGCATGAATCGGATGTGTACTACTATTAATTGGTTGTATTTAATGCATAAGTGAATTCTAGTGATCATTTGGTTTGGATACTAAACGTGTCGCCATAGGGTGAAGTAGGATCTTATAGAGTTGGGGAAGGACGTATACAGCCCCACGACTGGTATTAAGGAATACAACCCGTCATCCACACAATTGTAACATACTAATCAACCGGTAAAAGATAACTCGGGAGTAATGAAATCTAAGTAAACACACTTCTCACCATATAAGTTACACACCACTTTATTTTCTTGTTATTTTATTTTTATTGCATTTGTAGTGATCTAGGTTAGTTGGCTAGCAACTAATTCCGCCCATCCTTCAAAATCGAGATTTTACTTGCTTTCATAAAATATAAAAACACAAAAATAATCATCCCTCACCTTTAGACCTAGTTTAAGTAGTTTTCAGTCCTAGCGAACACTATTCCCTGTGGAGAACGATCAATCCCCCGGTACTTGCCACTTCACTATACTACATCGGTCAGGTACACTGCCTGGTGGGGATTGCAAGCCTCTTGAGATCCCTTGAGAGGTAAAACCTTTTGCGTAGACTGCAACCCACACATCAGTGGCTCAGGGGTGAAGGTGATACCCAACTGAGCTAGGCATCCCTTCTGTAATATTAGCCCACTTGGTTCCTTTTATATCATAACTAGCCAAGTCCGTTTATAAGTAACAAAAAGGTTCAATATAATTTTGACCTGCCAAATTAAGGATGTTACATACCAGTTCAAAAATAAATAAAAATACCGTTGGACTTGTTTTTTCGTGCTCTTTCCAATGGTGTGCTCGGGGAATATTTTTGACTTTGTCTGAACCTCGTAAAGCGCGTAAACATCGTCAAAACTCATCCGAAAATTACTATTTTTGCTTTGTTTTCAAACCCTTTGTACCTGCAAGACATAATAACACATTCCAAAAACAACTAAGGGTTTCGGTTTGTTTTGTGATTGCCGATCGAATACCATAAAACACAAAGGGTTTCGGGTTTGTTTGCTTCAAGAACCAAGAACTTCGTTTGATCTCTAGCTATATATGTGTGTGGCAAACTAGCTTTGATCTATATGTAGTGGTCCAAAATCATTTTTAAGAAGGTTAAAAATTATATAATTCTTCTCCTTTTCTGAGCTTGCATATGAATATCTATATCTATTATCAATGTTTCAAATTCTTGTGTAAATTGATGTGCTGATGTGCACACCAGAGTGGAACCTACGCACGTAGATAATCTGACAAAAATAATCTTGAAAATGAAACAAAAGCAAAAGAAGCTGGTCCATGAACCACATGCTAGCCAAGTTATTTCATGCCATAAAGATCGTTGTCACAATCAAAGATATTAAAGAATAAAGACTCATATAGAATTTCATGCTTTAGCATACTTTTTTAAAAATTGGTTTAACCTTTAAAGGAGGGGATCCGGTGAGAAGAAAAACTAAAATAAGAATAATAAGAAAGATTTTTAGCCACACATTTTAAATAAAAGAGAATTTTAATGGAGATGCTAACTCTAACCTTTAATATATATGTTGGAATAAATATTACGATATTTATATTACGATATTTAATCTAAACATCCTCTTCATGTTTTGATGATGACAAATATGTAAGTTACAACACATAACGTAAAGTGTTTAAGTTACTTGTGATCACAAATCATCTATGCATTCATACGTCAACGTCTCTCGACATCTCAACGTCTTGAGTATGCTTCAACAATCACTTAAGGTATGTATAAACAAATGTCTAACACATTTTATGATCAAAGGGATTTTTATTTAGACATTACAAATTTTTTAATATGTTATAAACATTTTATTTTAGAAAAACACTTTTAATAATTAAAGGAAAATGTTTTAATTAAAAGAAAATATTACAAAATGTTATAAACATATTATATAAACACATTTGGTAATAAAAAGGAAAATGTTTAATTCAAAATAAATATATGAATTCAAATTTTTAACCAAAAACAGTTAAAATTTCACTAGATAAACCTTCCCCAGAAAAAAACAAGAAAACTGCCGTTTTCGTTTGGGCGGCCCCCTTAATTTTAAGGGGGCCGACACCTATTTAAGGGGGCCGGCACGCTCCTCTTGTCAGAAATGATTCCCTATAAATACTGGTTCACTTTTGCAATTTTTCCCAACCTTTTGCACAAAAATTTTCAGTCCTAATCCTTTCCAAACATCTTTCTAAATCCTTTGATCATAAGATTATAAGTCTTTGTTTTCAAGTGATCCAATCCTTCACCACTCAAAGTGCAAGAGAAGAATCCTCCCTATCATAAAGCCGAAGATATATTAGAGTCTAGTTAGTGTTGATGTGAAGTTGTGAGTTATGTATGTATATGTAATAAGTAGATCAAGATGATCTTACTTAGTAGTGAGTCAATGAGTGAGTAAGAAGTAGTGGGAGGAAGTAGTAGTGTGGAGAAGTCATTTAGTTGTGAAGATGTAGGTGTGTGAATAAGTGGTGGAGTATAGAAGAAGTTGTGAAGTAGTGAAGAAGACGTGAAGTTGTGAAGTCGTGAAGTCATGTAGAAGTTGTGTAGTGATCGAATTCATTTAGTTGTGAAGATTTAGGTGTGTGAATAAGTATCGGTAATTTGATACAAAACGTTTTAAGATTTTAAAAGGAAAACATATTCACATAAAGATCAACCAAAGCTCTATTCATAAAACTAAGTTTTGAAAATAAATCCAAAAGCATACATATATAATTGAACATATTGATTATATGTTGTTTTCATACTAAACTCTAATTGAAGGTTTTTCGAATGAACTTTGAACAAATTAAAAAGATGTAAAACTATTCAACCTCCCCCTTCTAGTTTTCCACAATTGGTATCAAGAGCCACGTCGCTCAAATTTTCAAAACAAATGTTTTTAAAAATTGAGTACGATCCATGTATGAAATTACCTATTAAGGAGGATTAAATATGAAAAGTGTTTTGTTGATTAACTTGTATTAGTTTTGATGTTATATACACTAATTATACTAGCTCGAAATAAAATTATGCTTAAAATAAGTGTTATATATTCGGTATTAAACTCAGAAAGCTTCACACATTTCCGCAAAGATAGAAAATAATTTTTAACAAAAAAAATGCATTTTTGAGTACCATATGGGCGGCCCCCTTAATTGTCTGGGCGGCCCCCTTAAAATTAAGGGGTCCGCCTGTCTGTTCGGCAGTTTTTCAGAAACTTTGAAAAATCATATAAAATTAACCGTAACTCCGTAGAAGTCGTGCCACCTGGCGTTTTAAAGGTAATTTAGTCTACTTTCATTTAAAAATACTTACAAGTAACCATTAAAAACTTAAATAAGTAAGAAAGTCAAAATACTATACGGTGGTCAAAAATTTGTGTTTCGTTTTAACGTAAAACTTTTGTTTTACCTTTTCCTCCAAGTCGGGCATTCCTAGTTGATATACTTTTGAAAAATTAAGTATTTATGTTTTTAAAATATTGATGTTAATTAAATTATAGAATGGGGAGGAAACTATTTTATTTTCAAATAAAATCGAGCTAAGTAAACATTGGTGTATATAATACACAAAACGAGGACAAACGTTTATGTGTTATGTGAACTTCTTTGTGATTTTATTTTGTTAATAGAGTATATTAGATAATCGTTGCTATTTGAATTTTAGCTAATTGTATATCTAAGCATATGTGCCCTATTAGTTTATAGCTAGCTTTCCGGTTTATACTTAACTAGATCTTATGCTAGATTTCTTGCATTAAGATTGTTATAATATGTTTGCATTGCATATATGTATAGATGGCTTAATGTTACTCAAACATCTTGTAAATGAGTTAAATTTAGTCACCTAAATATTTCAAACAATTTAATCTATTCTCAACAACACACTTAAACACTTTCAACAAATTACCTTGTATTACCTTATGTTGTTTAAATAAGAGAAATTGAGTTAAATTTAGGTTGCATATATGTATAGATGGCTTAATGTTACTCAAACATCTTGTAAATGAGTTAAATTTAGTCACCTAAATATTTCAAACAATTTAATCTATTCTCAACAACACACTTAAACACTTTCAACAAATTACCTTGTATTACCTTAGGTTGTTTAAATAAGAGAAATTGAATCATTTTAAAACATTAGTAGTTATATAAAAGAAAAAGTATTTTCAAAATCTAAGTGTGTTCATTAGACGCAGGGCCGTCCCGTGGTATTTGGAGGCCCTGTGCCACTATTTCGAAATAGGCCTTTTAGTCTGAATGCTACACCACTCTTAAGCTCAACAACTATTAACTCCATAATGTATTGCTTTTGATGTCGATCAAACAAATTGCTAATGTTCAAATTAAAATATATATATATATATATATATATATATATATATATATATATATATATATATATATATATATATATATATATATATATATATATATATATATATATATATATATATATATATATATGCTAGTTATAAATTCGATCTACATATATACAATTTTTTTTCTTCTTTTGGGTGTAACCATTCAGTACTCTAAACATTTTATGGCAACTTGTAAAGTTTCAAGCATTACATTTTTTTGTAATATAAGATGTCTTAAAATCTATCGTAGCTAATAAAGTTTTTTAGAAAATGTTTCAAGCTCAGATTATGGTTTTATTATGAAATTTAAGATTGGTTTGAACTCTCTTAAATTTTGAACCACAGTCCACAATGCAATGGGTTTATGGGTTAGAGTAATAACTTGTGAAAATAAGAGGGTTAAACTTTGAAATATGTTAGACCTAAAAGACAAATAAAACCTAGGCCCACTAAAAGTATTTACTTCAGCTTTGGTGTTATCTTCTTCACCAAAAAACATACCGAGTATTTCATTTTCCTCCATTAAAATGCAGAAAAAAGCTTCTTTCATTTCTTTGTTGTAAAAATCTTATATTTTCTATCCTAAATCATCTTCTAACAAGATAACCTTCCAAGAAAGAGTAAATACTAAGACTGACATTTTATACATCGGAGGCCCCTAAAATTCGGAGGCCCTGTGCGGTCGCCCATGCCGCACATGCTCAAATCCGGGCCTGATTATACTTAACAACGAATAGCTTTTCACATAAACAAGACATATAACAATCATGTAGTAATAAGTCAACTTTGAATCACTCACTAACCTCACTGGTAAATAATCTTAGGATTAATGGAACACAATATCAAAATGTCTATCTATTTTAAATGAGTGTTCGTGATGATCAAGAAAGATCTTGATATTATATCAATTTATTATTCAAATTATGGTTGATATATTTATCAAATCTAATTGATAAGTTTTTGTGTGTGGACAAGAAATTGGATTTTTATTTGTTTAGTTTCAAGATTATATTAAATTAAAACAAAGGATATAGTCTTGAATCTACATACTCAATCACACTCGATTGATATGAAAATAACAAAATCATTTTCCAAGACGATAAGAATATGCATCGGATCATAACTCACACTTGTGAATATGATGTCATATTGAGTCTACTTGTTCAATAGTTGTGTTCCAAATATTTAGCAAATATATGCATAAAATACACAATGAAGTAGGATTGACAACTTGGATGTTTCGTCCGAAATATTCAAGAAATTTACATTGTAGTACAATGGATAAATGTGTCATCTCCGAAAAATCAAACATGAGCAAACTAACAACATATGCAATCTTTGCTCACATTAAATCATCAATCCAAGCTAAAATACATATTTAAGAGTAATAGACTCTATATATTCTATGAATTTTATTTTCTTTGTAGCATGAATGGTTGTGTTACAAGATAATACATTACACATTCCTTTTTGAAATAATATAAGTTATTAGAATTGAAAAATAACTTGTCACAATGCATACACAAGTAAAATTTATCTTTTCAAATACTAGTTAAATTATGGTATATAACATTGGCAAAAATCAAAGAAATAATATTTGTTTAAGAATATATAAGTGTCTAATTCTAATATCATTTGAGAATCACAAACTCATTTAAGATAAATAATCTTAATGAGATTCATTTCACAAGATATGCTAAGGAGCATTCTTCAATCAAGCACATTTATTAAATCAAGTAATATGCCATTAAAACCAAACAACCGATAAATCATAAACAAAAGATTAAAACATTTTGTTTACTCTTATCTAAACATTCAACTCGTCTCTATTAGGATCATGAGTAAATATATCATCTAGATTTATCTTCATAAAAACATGATGTTTGAGTCACTTAAGCCAAGTATTAGTGAACCAAGCAAACTTCATATTTGGTACCCTTCGTTAGGTAAATTTAGGAACTCAATTTCTTCTAAAAAGAGAATGACTACTGGATAATCTATTGACTAGAAATTCAATTTAACCTAACGGTTGAATTGCTTCTATGTGAGAAGTTGGGTGTGTGACCCGTAAAAATGGCCGTGTTTAGCCTGAATTGAGCACCACTAGTAATAGTCTCATACGCATTCTCCACCATGTATATTTCTTGAGTCATGACTCTATTATAATATAGATGTCAAACATCTTCCATCCACCTCTTCCGCTATCATCTTTAGGAAAACCTCATAACTCCTTTTATGATTGTTCTTTAAACATTCATAATACTCGAGAAAAGCTACATAACTTCATGGATGAAGTTCATTGTATGCTATCCTTCATCCTTCGTGTCATTTTCAAGCTTATCACTTTCATATTGATTCGTCTTTATTTTTTTCACTTTACATCCGGATGAGCATGAACCTTAACCCACATAACACCACTTACATATATCCTTCTACCTTAAACCTAAACCCACATCACACCACTTACAGATATCCTTCCACCTTGAACCTAAACCAACATCACACCACTTACATATATCCTTCTACCTTAAACCTAAACCCACATCACGCCACCAAACTCTCCAACATTCTTACTTCCAAGAATATACCTCCATTTACCTGCAATCAACCTCTTCCTTGTCAAAATTTCCACCACCAATGTGAAATGAAAAACCGAGTAATCCTTTACACTACCAATCTCTAGTCATTCACCATTTCCATGCCCTCAAAGAAACCAAAAGTGTCACCACCACCTTACAACCAAAGAAATTATTCATGAATTATCTCTATTTCACTCCTCCATGTTTCACAATAATCCTAGTATCTTCAAAGAAGTTCAAACTATGAACCATTCCTACTTTTACTAAATGTGTTATCACCAGCAACTTAATCCATAAAGATTCAAACATCTTTCATGATAATAAATATGTTCACCCTTGTGTCGTTTTGAATCAAAGGCATATTCATTATCCATACACTCAAAAATGTTTGTTCAGTCATCAAAAGTCAAGTATTTCATTATGAATGCGTCTTTTCCTTTCCATAACAAGTGAAGAACACAAGAAGATATCTAAGCTTCAAGTGTTGTCGAGTCTCACACTCATCAAGTGAATTTCATTATGAAATGCGTCTTTTCCACTATCTAACAAGTGAAGAACACAAAGAAGATATCCAAGCTTCAAGTGTTGTCGAGTCATCACCACCTCATCCAAGTGAATTTCATTACGAAATGCGTCTTTTCCACTTTCTATCAAGTGAAGAACACAAAGAAGAAATTCAAGCTTCAAGTGTTGTCGAGTCATTGCAACCTCATTTCACATATCCACCTTCCATCGTCAACCAACAAAACACCAAAAAAAAATCCCATGATTCCCAATCATTCACCTTTGTCAAACGATATATTAATCTAAACCATCATTGTCAACCCTTTGTCATCACCTTCCCTTTTCATTCATGCTCATCCTTCCTCATTAATTCTACGAATGTATCATTCTCATCTTCATTTTGGCATCTTTCATCAAAATATGTCGGTCGAATCCCTGTATTAGGTCCTAATCATTGTCACGTCTTAAGCATTGGTCATGTTATTTTTTTTTGGGTAATTTACATTGTTATTTGTAGGATATTAAATAAACATATGACACGTATGGATCTTGTGTATGGATCGAATAGTGTAGCAAAGAAAGAAAGAAATCTAGAGAGAGAAAGTAGAGAGAGAAAGAAGATGGAACGTTGAGAGAAAACCAAAAAAAAGAAAATAGATTATGAGAGGTTCCACCCACTCCAAGGATGGAGAGGGCTTTTATATGTACATGGTGTTGGTTGCCACTTGGGCTGTGGATCGGGCTGACAGTGGGTAAAGACCCGACCCGACTCCACGAATACTAACTACTTCTAATCTACGTACTAACAACTATTATAAATACTACGAGCTAAACAATGCTTAATCATATTTTGGGTGACCGAATCTTTTCTAAGTAAAATCATATTCCTAACAATCTCCCCCTAAGGGAGGTCACCCCGAAATTAAATCTTGAATTCTTGCATTGAGATCTTTGTCGATGTTTGTGTAGCTCGCAGTAGTTGATTCTTCATTGATAAACTTAGTGCTTTCAGCACCGGACTCAAGATGACTTCCTTGATGTATAGGATGATCTTTGTCTTTGCTTTTTGCTCATCATCTGAATATTTTCGCTTCAAGTCATCTTTGAGTGGAAGTGTCTCTTTGTGATGTTGTGATTGTCTTTGTGTTGTCATGCTCACACTTTTCTGGATCATGATCTTCTGTATCAGAGTTGTGGAAGCATAGTTGAAGCCCATTCCTTGATCATGATATCTTTAAATTTGATGTTGAAGTGTAAGCATGAGATGATGAATCGGCATCTTTTCAGCAATCTGCAGCAACCGTCAACTTCGTTGTCTTTGGTGTGAGTACGCCTTTCCAACATGCCCACACATCTTAGTTGAGTAGATCTCCATGGTTGAGAAGTTCTGACGGCTCCTTTTAGATGTAGGTATGAGCATGTGGAACTAGAGTGATGGTGGTTGATCGCGGTAGAAAGTCAACTTTAACCAAGAAATAGTCAAGGGAGTCAAACCACGCGTTTTCCGGTGATTATAATATTTCCCCGGGTCGTTAAGTCCCGACGAGGTGTGAAATGGTAAATCGGTTCAAGTTCGTGATCGAGTGAAGTGAATATTGATAAAATAAAGAGTATAGGAAAAGGAAAAGTAATTCTACACTAAAAAGCATATAATAAGGTAACTAAAATGATAACGACAAATATATAACCGAAGTAATAACTAAATTAATTAATAAAAGAAAAACAACAAGTGAAACAATAATAAAGTGATCTAAAAAGATAATAATAAAGGAAATACTTGTCAAGTGAGGTGAAAATATCATTAAGTGTGAATTATCATTTTAAGTAATTAATTAATTGATATCCGTCTAAAAAAAACTATCTTATCACAACGTTGGTTTATTTTGAAAATAAACTTTTATCTTGGCAAAACTAATAGATTTAATTAACTACCCCAATGGCTTTTGCCCGTTGAAACAACCAACTTCTATTCAAGTAACCAAAATATTATCAATCAATAATTTCTAAGTTTTCACACTTAAATCTCAATTCATAACTCACTTAACAAGCATATAAAAATCTACTCCATAACGCAAAGTAAAACTAAACTAATCATAAAACTAACAAACATAACGATAAAAATTAACATACTAAAAAAAGATAAAGGAGTAGAGATAACCAATGAGATGAAAAATATAAAGACGGCGAGATGAGACCCATTCCATGAGCTCCAAAATCCCGTCAATAAGCTTCTCCACTAAACCAACTAGTTACCTCTTAATCACCACTAGTCATCTACTACTTTCTACAAGTTTTAAAAGATTTAAAAACAAAGATTTTGACTAAGAGAAATTTTTAACTAACCAAAAACATAAATGAATTTGGATTTACAAAAATGAGTTATGACTTAACGAGAAAGCTATCAGCAATCAAAATTGAGACATTCCTTTCTTTCCAAAGAGAGTCATTAGTGCTAGGGCATAAAAGCTTTGATTGAATGAACGCCACCTTGCTTGTATTGTTTTCAAACAAATCCAATGTTGGGCCAAGCGTTGCCAGCCGGTAATAGCCGAAGGCAAAAAAGGGGGAGAAAGTATAAACTAAACAAATTGGACTAGAGTAAATTTGCGAGTAACTTACGGAGTACCAAAGCTATGACAACAAAAATTTAATTCACCAAAATAGATAAACATAAAAAATTAAAAACTAAAGACCACCATATATAAAAATGTTATTCATAAAAAGTTTTATCCAAAATAGAGCACCTACAAATGATTATTGGGATAAAGAGAAAACTAGAGCTATAATAAATATCTGTAGATTACACTAATTGGCCAAATCGTTGGAGTGCATACCGACACCCAAAGGGGTGAGTGCCGGCTGTTGAGCTGCTCAAAATGAGATTGAATATAAAACTACGAAAACTTTGTAAAAGAAAAAGAACTTAAAAATGATATACTTGTAATAAGACATTATAAAAGACTTTTAAGTAACCATTTCTTGATGGCAATAAACTCTTTATGATAAGTAACCAACAAGCAAATCAAAATTTTTAAAACAATAAATGAAAGGAAACTGCAGATTTAATTCTTACGATAAACACAAATAGATGTACTAAGTGAGATTAAAAGCTTAACATTAAATGACAATGATTGATTTCAAAAATAAAAAGAAGACAAGTGCACTAAGAATATTAATGGTAGATCTTTGTTGTTGGCTATGTCACCGAAGCCTTCAATGGGAGGTGTCGGCTGCTGCTCTCCTCTTTTAGATTAAATAGGCAACTCCCCTATAAAACCTAGACAGCTGGCATCATATATTTATTTTCTGAGTTTGATCTTGGTCTCTAAGTTTGGTTACGTTGGGCTTCTCTCTCGGACTAGGATCAGATGCAATATGTTTGGGATCCTTCACTCTTGGTATTGAGTTGGGCTTTTTCTTCCGGCTTCTTTCAAAATTCCATCTTTTGCCTCGAAGCTCCTAATAAAATTAGCGATGGTCTCGTACTTTCGCGCTCTTTCTCCAATCCAAGCTCGGTTTTGTTCGTTTTTGCTTGTTTTCAATCCTTTTGTACCTATAAGACATAAAACACAACCCAAGGATATTTGTAACATTATACGGTCATTTTGGGTGTTTTTGGTCGTTTTGGTCCTTTAAATGGGGTAAAAGATATGTGTAATTAGACACATATCAGTGGTGAACATGATAAGTATGGTATGTTGAGCTGCATAAAACTTGGTTAGTAATAAACATACCGGCACTTACAAGTTCGGACTTCGACATCGTCAACAGCATAGTGTGAAGACTTTCTCTAATCCTTACCAAGGCCGTTCCTAATCGGATGCCCCCGAAAGGGCTTTCACTGACATACCGAAGTACACCAACGATTAGGTGAGTCGCTGGAGATCACCCCACGACTGTAGACCTTTTGGAACACCACCGTTAACACTAAGCGTAATCCACAAGAGATTTAAACTAGAACAAAAATATATACTTGCTTGATTTACAAAAATGGCATCCTGGAACGGGATTCACGCAAACTGGGTGTCTCCAGGAATTGTAATCATCATCCTCTTTTTATTACTCCCAACTAAGTTTAAAAACCCTTGTGCAAACGTTTTTGTAAAATGCTAACACTACTTATACTAGTAACTTATGTAAGACAAGTCTTAACTTTTTACTCCCACAATTTATCAATTTAGGCGTGTGTGCTTATTTTCAAAAGTTTGACCACAAAAATCGACACTCATTATGGTTGTTATTTACTTAAGTCCAATCCTAACCCATCGGGAACCTCAAAAATTTAAGAATCAAAAAGGCCTTTTCCATGTAGCGGCTTTCTTCTCGGCACATCCCAAACCAGTTGGTTTTGGGTGACCAGGCTTTTGACACCCCACAGAGACTAGTACCGGAATTGGCGGGATTTCGATTCAAAGATTTCTGATATTCCTCGATAAGTTAAAATTAAAAGTAAATAGATAACAACAAACGATCATTTAGAGATTAAAGACGCAAAGATGAGATCACTCCATGTGGCGACTTTCTTCTCAGTTTGTCCTTTTAGCCGAAGCTTAGGAGGCTAGGTTTTTACACCCTCGAGAATAGTATCGGAGCTTTCGGGGTCTTTCGAAATCAACAATCTCTAAATTACCGCTTAATCTTTATACAAAATCAACTAATACTAGTTCAAGCTTCGATTTAGATTTAAGAAAAAGCAAGTTTCATTTATTTATTTATTTTAATTCTATTCAACACATCTTTTTTTCATTTCAGTTTTCTCATTTTTTCCTTTTTTTTTCTTTTCATTTTTTTCATCATTTTTTTTCTTTTTTTTTTCTTTAACATACTTTATTTTATTTTTTTTATATATATTTTTTTACTTAACTTATGCGACATTTAGTAATTTTACTTGCTTCATTTTGCAACTTTATTAAGTTTTCCGGAAAGTATGCTTGTTCCAAATTTAAATAAAAATTTGAACTAGTACTCTATATTAACGTTGTATAAAAACTTGTTTACATAACAAAACAATTTTAATGTTCAAAAGTTTGAAACCCAGCACTTATTTAATTCAGATTAAGAGCTACTGGGAGAAAAAGCCATAGATTACTGATATAAGCTCTATAGAGAACCAACTACTCTACGCTTAGCATTTTCATTTGCACAAATCGTAAAAAACTTAGCCTAATAGTTAAGGAAGCAGCCAGATCAACACTCTGGCAGAGTTAGGATTCCCCTTGTTCTAGCCTAATCAAGACTAAACACTTATTCTATTTTTTATTCTTTCATCATTTTTTCATTTTTTTGTGTGCAAAGCACTTCTTTTTATTGAAAAGATTTTAAAATTTAGCCAAAAACGGGGGTACTAGGGCACTAACAGGTACAATGTGATCAAATTTTCCAGAATTCCCCCCCACACTTAGAATTGAATATTGTCCTCAATATTCAAAGTCCCAGCTATTATGCCGACTCTTTGAACGTAAAAAGATAACATTACTAGCTAAGTGTACGAAGGAATCTTTTTTCACAAAAAGGTTATATAAGATATCCCCGGATAAACGTTAGCAAAAGGATAGGATATTGGGTGGCTGGATTGAAAACAGGCGCGTCAATCATCACGATCCGAGGGAAACCTGAAAACATGAGCAAACACAAAAAAGCAAACAACAACAGAGGAAACTCCCCCACACTTAGTGTTAGAAAATAGAAAGAAGACAGAAATATGGGTTGTCACCCATATGGTGCTAATGTTTTTGTTTACCGAGTCACTAGCCTGACTCAACCCCGAATTCAGTGGTTCTTGGGGAAGCAACATGTGGAAGAGACAATCTCCATCGGACTTTCATTCAAGATGTTTGGATAAACATTGAAGTACGTGAAAGTTCCACTCCGATGAGATAAACCCGGCTTTGAATAGAAGAAACTATAAGCGGTGATGCCAGGGTCAAATATGGTGTCCTCACTCCCGAAGGAGTGAAGAACAGGAGAAGTCACATTAAATGTGAGAAACGGAAGAAAGATCTTGATAACAATTGTGAGATAATCATCATCATTATCAAATTTGTCATTTAAGCTCTTAGGTTTTAAAAATATCACAGGAGGGTGGGTTGGGATTTTGTCATCAATGAGCAAACTCTCATGAGAGAGTACGTCTCCCTCCAAGTGATGATCTTCCGCAAGATCAAAATAGGAGTGATTGTATTCTTGCAGAGATATGAAGTGAGTGAGTTTAACGGAGAACTCCTCGAGACAAGAAGAATCAATCAAAGGATCATGAGTAAGCAAAAGTTCTGACTCTCTTAGATCTGATTCAAAATCAAAGACTTCATCCCTTGGTGGGATGGGATCAATACGAGCGAGTTCATCGGAGAACTCCTCAAGAAGAGAGTTAGTGAAAGAATTGGTACTCTTTAGCTTTAACTCATGAAGGATGTACGGAGGTGGGACATGTGCGGTACTTTGTGGGCTATAAACATGCACCTTGTCCATTATGGTCTCCGTTTCAGACTCATCACTATCCTCATTCTGAATATCAAAGATTTGATTATCGGAATTTAGAGTAAATTCATAATCGAAATCAAACAAGGGATTAGTGATAATCGTATCAAAATTTTTTGAAATCGAATCAAAAGGTTTCTCGGATACCCTTGGGATTGGAACAAGGTCATCAATTTCCTCAAGAGGATTGACTTCGACTTCCTTGTCCCCCATTGACAAGGTATCTAAAGATTCCTTAATGAGTGGATCCATCTTAACTTCTTCTAATGGCTCGTCATCATCGTCATCATGAATGAAAGTCTTGCAAAATTGAGCACTCACTTTAGCTGCTTGTTCTTCGGCTAGTAACTCTCCAATTGATTTTTTATTGTGAAATTGGGGACTTACTACCGGTTTGTTTTGTGCAGTCCGAACTTTCGATTTGCTTTCGATAATCGTCAAGACGTCCTTCGGAGTTCGATAAAAGATGTTGCCACCGGCGGCCGTGTTAAGCGAATCTTGATCGTTTTGCAGTAAAGCATTATAGAATATATCGATTTGTTGCAATTCTGAAAAACCATGATGCGGGCATTTCCATTTTAAATCTTTAAATCTCTCCCACGTCTCGGCAAAAGTCTCATTCATTTTTGAAAATTCATGATTTTTTTTCTGAGTTCAGTTGTTTTAGAATGAGGATAAAATCTATTCAAGAACTTTGATAATAGATCATCCCAAGATGTGATTGAAATTTTGGACACAAATTGCCACCTCTAGCTAAAACACACACCTTTTCTTGACCAAATTAAGACAAAAAAGACCAAAAACCCGACCATAAATGCCAAAAATATGTGTTTTTGTGTTTTTATACATGCAGGTAACAAAATATGAGAAAACGACAAAAAACCGAGCCAAAAACCACAAAAACGAGCACGAGATATGGAATTAATCAAAAGCCGAGGCCGGGAAAAGCTAAATAGTCAAAAGAAGCTCAAAAAGTCAAATTAGTCCTTAGAGATTCAAGAATTGTCAAAAATGACCCGTAGAAGAACTTTGAGGAACTTGTCACTTTTGGTCCCTCTACTTCCAAAGTTGTCTAATTTGATCCCTGAAAAGAGAATTTTGAAGAATGACAACTCAAGCCCTCAAGTATTCAAGATTTTTCAAGATAAGGTTCTTGGAATATAATTATGAGAATTGGCAGAAGAGGTCCCTTGGGAATTCAGGTTTTACACAAATGGTCCCTTAAATTCACTAAACCTTAAAACCGGATCAAACTATAACCATCACTTTTAAATATAATCCACTAAACCAATTAAAGCCAAACCCAAAACACACCCTTATCACACACAGGCCCATCACTCTTTATACTAAATACTCAAGCCCATTAAACTTGTCTAAAACCTCAAGCCCGTATCCCATCTTTAACCCGGTCAACCCTCCTTTCTCAGTCAAAACAAAATAAAAAATTAATCCCAAAAAACTAACGCGCCCTTTCTCCATGTTTTACTGTACATCTTCCCCAATTCACTGCACCCCAAATTAACCTCAACCTCGTATCTAATTAACCTGAGCCTTCTAGACCTTCCAGAAGATTGTCAGAATATTATCACATCCTATCCTACATGGCAGATTCAAGGCTTCTCAGTGGACAGAACCTCCCAGAAGAATCCAAGGGGCTAGAAGATTGGAGATTATCACTAAGTCGGTGGGATCACTTCTTGAAGCTTCTATCAAGGAACCCTAGGTCCTTCATGGTCTATAAATAGTGCTCTGCCCATTGGTTCAAGTGAGTAGTTTAGGAATAGTTTTAGTGTAGGATTTGAGCAGCAAATTAGGGTTTACTTTAATGTTCTTTGTAATTTTTTTAAAGCTTTCTTAATGTAATCTTGTCTTTCAATTTAATAAAAGTTACTGTTTTGTTTAAATTACTCTTAAATCCGTTTATTGCTTTATTAGGTATAAGCTCTTAATTCCTCCAAAGTTCTTATTTTTAAGTAGCTTTAAGTTGCATTAAGCTTTTAACATCACTTTACAAGCTTTCATTTAGTTTATATTCAGTTTATTATTAAAAAAAAATTATATACTGTTAGCTTAAGGGTATATAAGCTTTAACAAGCATACTAATCCCTTTTTATAAGCTCACTTAAGTTCTTCAATAACTTTTGTGAGCTTGATCTCATTTCCAGAATCCTTAGCTCCCTAGCCATATCACAAGTAAGTTTTCTTATTTAGTCTCTGCATAAACTTTATTCTTAGTTAAATTACTGCTTTTAGAGTTTGTTGTTACTATTTATGTGTTTAGGTTTAGCTTCTGCATGCTCTAGTTCTTACCTGTAATCTTACTGCTCATCTTTAGTCCTAGTTGCATATTGATGTTCTTGAGGTTCCTTGTTAGAGTCAACTGTCAAAATAGCTTTTAAATTAGTTAAGTAATTCAGTGTGATCATTAGTTTAGAGTGTAGAAGCTTAGGGCTGCATAAGTTAGTATTATAAGTAGTTAAAGGGGTGTTTGGCTAAAGAGGAGTATTTGGCTAAAAGTGAGTTTGACCCATAAGCGTATTACAATCAGTTTTAGGTTAGTGGTATTAGTATTTTTAGAGTATAATTCAGTATTTTCAGTTAGTTTAATAGGTTTTGAACTAATTTCCTTAATATTGCAGGATATAACTGTTGCTACGATAGATTTAGTTTAAGGTCACTTTTAGTTCTAGTAAAAGCTTAAAACTGGTTCAATTTAGGATTATATAGTAGCATAGCATCTGGTATGAGCACTTTTAAAGTCAGACAATCACTTTTGACCCCCACTGCAGCCCTGCCCATTCTTAGTTAAAATTGCATTTACTAGTTCTTGTTGTTCTACTGGTGTGATTTGTGCTCATTTAGTTTAGTTTGCATCTAGTAAATCTGTTTGAAGCTTAATAAGTAGCATTTACAACTTAATACTTGAAGTTGTAGTATAAAAGCTTACTTTAAGGGGTGTTTGGTTTAGTCTCTTTCTTAGTGTTGTTGCTGCTTTAGTGTCTTATTTTCTGCATTATTAGTTTACTTTAGGCTAGAATAAGTTAGGTTAGTCATAAAATTAGTAGTCTAAACAACAAAAGTCAACACTTAGCTTCACTCCTCAAATCAGTACTATTAAGGGTAGATATTTAACTTTGTAACCTGGTAGAAATTAGTTACATTTAGGTAATCTATACTCTATACTAGCTTAATATTACATGTAGATTAAGCTCTAATCAGTAGAAATTCAAATTGGTCAAACCTTAGGTGCATAAAAAAAGGTCAAACTTGAGGTGAAACTTGCTTGAGCAGCCTTGTTCTTGGGGTAATTTAGGTGATCATTAGGCTTTTATAGGGCTTCAATTTGTTCTTGGGGTTAGTTTACATGCCAAATATTACACATAATCATTTCCAAGCAAATCTAACAACAATCACTAGGTTAAACTTAATCATCAAATATGTCCCAAACATACAATTCAGCAGCTTAGTGGTTTTTGTCATGTGTTCTTGCATCAAATTAGAGCTTAATTAGGTCTTTTAAATTAGGTCTTTTAGGTTTTTAAGGTATTATCCTAGGTAGTCTTAAATTTGCCCCCTTAACCTTCCTGTAATCAGCTTATTAGAGTGCTTATTTATAAGCTAGAAGTAGGGTACTTAGGCTGTCTTTTCGGTCCAAAGAGTGAATTGAATCTGGCTTACGGCCTAGGCTTATTTGAGATTTTTAAGTTGAATTAAGTTCGTTTAGGTCTATTTCACCTTCCCTAAGCTTTTGGTGTAATTTGGTGCTTAATTGCTTATAAATAAGTGCTTATTTCAACTGCTTATTTGCCCAAATTGCTTATTAGTGTCTAGTTTTTAGGAAATTTTATTTTTCCTAGGTTTAGAATAATATTTTGGAATTCTCTGAAAAATTTCATAATTTTCCTAAGTCATTTAGTATTTATAATGATTAAAAATTGTTTTTAAAGTACTTTTAAATCCTTTTTAATTAATATAAATTAATAAAAAATCCGAAAAAGAATTTTCAGTTTTAAAATTAGTTTTCTAATATTTTAGATTTTTCAAAATTAATTTTTCAATTTTTTTAATTACTTGCAGTTTTAATATATTTTAATATTTAAAATAGTTTTTGATTAATTTTAATTAAATAAAAAGTTATAAAAATAATTTTAATTTTCCTAAAAGTTTAAATTTACATTTAGGCCCTTTAGGAATTTAGTTTTTACATTTAGGACTTAAGTTTCCCTTAGTTGCCTTAGAAATCCCGAGATTAGCTCGGGAATTTAGCATTTCGATTTCCCGTTTACGCTTAGTACTTATTTGTGCACTCTTACGTGTTTCTATTTGCATTTACATTAATTATAGCTTAATTGTAGCTTAGGTTTCCCCATAAACCCCTCTGATCGCGGTGGAAAGTCAACTTTAACCAAGAAATAGTCAAAGGAGTCAAACCACGCGTTTTCCGGTGATTATAATGTTTCCCCGGGTCGTTAAGTCCCGACGAGGTGTGAAATGGTAAATCGGTTCAAGTTCGTGATCGAGTGAAGTGAATATTGATAAAATAAAGAGTATAGGAAAAGGAAAAGTAATTCTACACTAAAAAGCATATAATAAGGCAACTAAAACGATAACGACAAATATATAACCGAAGTAATAACTAAATTAATTAATAAAAGAAAAAACAACAAGTGAAACAATAATAAAGTGATCTAAAAAGATAATAATAAAGGAAATACTTGTCAAGTGAGGTGAAAATATCATTAAGTGTGAATTATCATTTTAAGTAATTAATTAATTGATATCCGTCTAAAAAAAACTATCTTATCACAACGTTGGTTTATTTTGAAAATAAACTTTTATCTTGGCAAAACTAATAGATTTAATTAACTACCCCAATGGCTTTTTCCCGTTGAAACAACCAACTTCTATCCAAGTAACCAAAATATTATCAATCAATAATTTCTAAGTTTTCACACTTAAATCTCAATTCATAACTCACTTAACAAGCATATAAAAATCTACTCCATAACGCAAAGTAAAACTAAACTAATCATAAAACTAACAAACATAACGATAAAAATTAACATACTAAAAAAAGATAAAGGAGTAGAGATAACCAATGAGATGAAAAATATAAAGACGGCGAGATGAGACCCATTCCATGAGCTCCAAAATCCCGTCAATAAGCTTCTCCACTAAACCAACTAGTTACCTCTTAATCACCACTAGTCATCTACTACTTTCTACAAGTTTTAAAAGATTTAAAAACAAAGATTTTGACTAAGAGAAATTTTTAACTAATGTTTAACTAACCAAAAACATAAATGAATTTGGATTTACAAAAATGAGTTATGACTTAACGAGAAAGCTATCAGCAATCAAAATTGAGAAAGTATAAACTAAACAAATTGGACTAGAGTAAATTTGCGAGTAACTTACGGAGTACCAAAGCTATGACAACAAAAATTTAATTCACCAAAATAGATAAACATAAAAAATTAAAAACTAAAGACCACCATATATAAAAATGTTATCCATAAAAAGTTTTATCCAAAATAGAGCAGCTACAAATGATTATTGGGATAAAGAGAAAACTAGAGCTATAATAACTATCTGTAGATTACACTAATTGGCCAAATCGTTGGAGTGCATACCGACACCCAAAGGGGTGAGTGCTGGCTGTTGAGCTGCTCAAAATGAGATTGAATATAAAACTACGAAAACTTTGTAAAAGAAAAAGAACTTAAAAATGATATACTTGTAATAAGACATTATAAAAGACTTTTAAGTAACCATTTCTTGATGGCAATAAACTCTTTATGATAAGTAACCAACAAGCAAATCAAAATTTTTAAAACAATAAATGAAAGGAAACTGCAGATTTAATTCTTACGATAAACACAAATAGATGTACTAAGTGAGATTAAAAGCTTAACATTAAATGACAATGATTGATTTCAAAAATAAAAAGAAGACAAGTGCACTAAGAATATTAATGGTAGATCCCTGTTGTTGGCTATGTCACCGAAGCCTTCAATGGGAGGTGTCGGCTGCTTCTCTCCTCTTTTAGATGAAATAGGCAACTCCCCTATAAAACCTAGACAGTTGGCATCATATATTTATTTTCTGAGTTTGATCTTGGTCTCTAAGTTTGGTTACGTTGGGCTTCTCTCTCGGACTAGGATCAGATGCAATATGTTTGGGATCCTTCACTCTTGGTATTGAGTTGGGCTTTTTCTTCCGGCTTCTTTCAAAATTCCATCTTTTGCCTCGAAGCTCCAAATAAAATTAGCGATGGTCTCGTACTTTCGCGCTCTTTCTCCAATCCAAGCTCGGTTTTGTTCGTTTTTGCTTGTTTTCAATCCTTTTGTACCTATAAGACATAAAACACAACCCAAGGATATTTGTAACATTATACGGTCATTTTGGGTGTTTTTGGTCGTTTTGGTCCGTTAAATGGGGTAAAAGATATGTGTAATTAGACACATATCAGTGGTGAACATGATAAGTATGGTATGTTGAGCTGCATAAAACTTGGTTAGTAATAAACATACCGGCACTTACAAGTTCGGACTTCGACATCGTCAACAGCATAGTGTGAAGACTTTCTCTAATCCTTACCAAGGCCGTTCCTAATCGGATGCCCCCGAAAGGGCTTTCACTGACATACCGAAGTACACCAACGATTAGGTGAGTCGCTGGAGATCACCCCACGACTGTAGACCTTTTGGAACACCACCGTTAACACTAAGCGTAATCTACAAGAGATTACCGAAGTGACCTGCTGTCAGGGCTGTTTGATGTCGACCCTGGCAGGAGTTTCCACTCAATCTCTAGGAAATACTTAAGTATATTCCCTCATAAGTGTTCTTGGCAGATTGCTAAGATCTGCGTAGGACTCAAAATATTACATCTGGTGTCCTTAATGTTGAACAACCAGTGTAGAAGAATCAAGTGTTCCTATGAGATCTTTTGATGCATCTCGCGTGGCTCTAGACTCGATAAGTGCAATTTGGTTATCCTATGCGGAGACTAGGGAGGGGTCTCCTGTTTCAATATCAACTAGCTCTAAGAGACAAGTCGATAGATTACACCGGTTCCCCGTGAGAATGAAACAAGCTCTTTTAAGAGAACTTGAGTGGCTGGAAGGTTTAGTGCAGTGCGTCACAGGGTCCATGATGTCTTTTCTTCAATACCAATGTTACCTTAGTAACAATCAGTAGCATATGAGTTGAACCCGGTTTCTGCCCTAAGGTTGAATAATTGGAGGGCTATTTCTTTTCACCCTTTCACATTTTATTTCTTTTTAATTCTTCAACCCCTTCAGTGCTTACCAAGACTTCATCACTAGAACCTTGTTGGGTTTGTTCCAGTCCTAGCTCAGTCTCAGTCGGCACTCTTCCCTTTCTCACTTTTCTCCTTTTTTTGTAATCATTCCTAAGGACTTCTAATCTATCTATTGGATTGTCCCTGGGAAGATCCCTCCGGTTCTGGTGGATCATGGGAACATATACCTAACCTTACCATCCTTATAACTCCATGCATTAAATTAAAGTGGTCGGTCTTTTGGTATCTTTCCACAATCGCCATATAACCAAATCATTGAAAGTTCTCTCAAAGCGTTTATGATTAAGAAACATATTTTGATAACACTTTGAGAGTTTTATAACTTTTCAAATGCTCCCCCTTAACATGTGCTCATAGGTTAAAGATAGAAATTTGCACATGTCGGGGTGAGTTGCACTTATTTAAATTGATCTGCTCTCAATAGACATATACCCTAGGGACACGTTTACGTTGCTTAGTTAAAGGGATCCATTATCAGTTTTTAGGTGATAACTAACCCTAATAACTAACTTGAAGTTGTTAACATTCCTTAGGAAGGAAGTTAGACCCGCCAAAGTATACATCTAAAAAGAGTTTCTCGAAACGGTACTTTCTACTTAGACCAGTCCTCTTCGAGACACGTTTACATCACTGGTTAGACCAGCTTGAAATTATTACCCGGCCAGGACTATTCTTTTCGATTCACGATATTTCATGTTTCGTCAATTCATGAGTCAAATCTGAGTCAAAATCAATTCACGGTTTCTACTTGTTATTGTAAAAACACGTGAAAGACTCTTAGCCACTTGCTCCCCCTCAATATGTGCACATTGATTGATTCAATTTGAAAGTTTTTAAAACTTTGGCGCATACGGGTGAGCTTACATTTGAGATCATTTATTCACCATTAATTCACTTGCTCCCCCTCAATATGTGCTTTGATTAAAATTCAAAAACTTCAAAATTTTAGCACATACGGGAGAGCGTACCTTTGAGTCCAAAAACATCACATTTTAAATCAGATTTCATATTCAAATCACATTCTCTCCTCCGATCAAAAAATTTCAAATCTTTTGAGATTTTGTGATCCCAATTGATTTAAATGATTTTAGAAGAAAATTGGGAGAAAGTGTGATAAAAGTTTTAACATTTACTGATTTTGAGATACTTTTTCACTGCTGCTGGTGCACAAAGTTTTTAAAGGTGCAGAAATTTTGAGCAAATACGCTCCCCCTCAATTAATGACCCGTTTTCAATTTAACGTTTTGTAGTCATTAAGTTGAGCAGCAAGGTATTTGTGAAAATTTAAGTCCAATAGCCACCTTGTAAACCACAAAATCTCTCTTGAAGAATCATAAAGAGAGAGATTTTGGGATGAAAGAAGACTTCTCTTCTTTTTCTAGAAATGTTGCACTGAAGCGTACAACCTTTTCGGAGGTGCACGGATGTAATGTAATCCATGCCCGGATGAAATTCATCCGTTGTTAGGAACAATCGTCTTAGTGGAGTCAAAATGGTGACGCGTTTTCCTCATTTTTGAAAACCGGGTTGCTATCTGAAGTGATAGCAAACCATCATTTAGGCAATCTATTTTTGGTATTTTCTATTTTTCAGATTTTTATGGTTTTTCTTGGTTTTATACTTTTGTATTTTTCTTTTTACTTTAGAAGAATATGTACAAGGATATGTGAAGTGAATCCATTACTCCTCATTGTCCTCCTGAAGACTTTTGAGTGACTCAGGAGTGATACTCTTCATTCCAAGATGTGGGAGAATGAATTGAAACTGTTCTCTAGGAAGTGCCTTAGTGAAGATGTCAGCCAGCTGAAATTCCGTCCTCACAAAGTAAAGTTCCACGATTCCCTTTTCCACTTGTTCTCTGATGAAATGATGTCGAATATCAATGTGCTTTGATCTTGAGTGTTGGACGTTGTTGCAGCAAAGAGCAATGGCACTTTTGTTGTCACAGTACATCGGAACTTTGTTGTAAACAAAACCATAGTCGGATAATTGAGACCTCATCCAAAGGATTTGAGCACAACAGGATGACATGGCAATGTATTCCGCCTCTGTAGAGGAGATCGATGTACTCATTTGTTTCTTTGATGACCAGCTAACCAGCTTATCTCCTAGAAATTGAGCACCGCCCGAAGTACTTTGACGAGTATCTTGACATCCCGCATGATCAGCATCAGAATAGGCAGTGAGAGCCATTGCAGTGTCTTTAGGATACCAAAGGCCCATGTGAATCGTTCCTTGAAGGTATCTAAAGACTTTTTTGACTGCTTCTAAGTGCTTCTTGATAGGTTTGGATTGATAACGAGCACACATGCAAACAGCAAATAAGAGATTTGGTCTGCTAGCTGTGAGATACATCAATGATCCGATCATGCTTCGGTACTTGGTTTGTCGACTGGTGCCCTTCAATATCCTCATCCAGTTTTGTCCTTTCTACTATTGGGGTGTCAACTGAGTCACATGACTCAAATCCAAACTTCTTTAGGATTTCACTAGCATACTTGGATTGATTGATGAAAATACCGTGAGGATTTTGAGAGATTTGCAGCCCCAAGAAGAAAGACATTTGCCCCATCATAGACATTTGGAATTCTGTACTCATCTCTTGTGTAAACCGATCACATTCCAATGAATCTGCAGAAGCGAAGATAATGTCATCCACATAAATCTGAACGTGGAGACGATGCTTTCCCAACTTTCTCGTGAACAATGTAGGATCTACCACACCCTTGGTGAATTGGTTGGCTAGAAGGAATTTGGACAAAGTATCATACCATGCTCTGGGTGCTTGTTTAAGACCATATAATGCCTTTTTCAAGAGATAGACATGATTTGGGCATTCAGGGTCAACAAACCCCTCTGGTTGGCTTATATATACTACTTCCTTCAAGTGACCATTAAGAAATGCAGTCTTCACGTCCATTTGGTAGACAATCATGTTCTGACTAGCTGCATTAGCAAGGAAGATTCTGATGGCCTCAATTCTGGCAACGGGTGCGAATGAATCCTCAAAGTCAATGCCTTCTTCTTGTCTGTATCCTTTGGCCACTAGTCGAGCTTTGTTCTTTAGGACTTCACCATATTCGTCAAGCTTCACTTTGAAGATCCATTTGACGGCGATAATCATGGCACAGTCGGGAGGGGGCACTAATTCCCAAACATCAAGTCTGTCAAATTCATGGATTTCATCTTGCATTGCAGTGAACCAGGATGTTTTAGTCAAAGCATCTTTATAATCCTTTGGTTCGACTTTGGACAGTATGGAGCTAACAAAGCACCATAAGGCATCTGTGCCAAGTTGTCTACGTGTAGATACCGGCCGAGATGGATTACCATTGATGTTGTCAATTGGGTGATCGTTTGTCCATTTCCGGATATGCTCATGAAGTTGATGACTGGGAACTGATGTAGCCGTGTTGGAATCTTCTGAAGAGGTTGCCA